>JAUIMW010001177.1:0-13398 GCA_033557785.1 Enochrus cinctus
ACCTGGTCACTCTCACATAGAAGGAAATGACAAAGCGGACCAACTAGCAAAGGAAGGAATAACTAAACAGCTCAATGATGTAGGATTGGAAGCTAGCGAATATCACAAAATATTCAAACATCAAATGCTCTCCAACTGGCAGATGAGCTGGGAATTTTTCTTAAGAAACTCCAATCACATCTATGGGACCATTTGCCCAAGGGTGAATCTGGATCCTTGGTTTAAAAATTATACAGATTTATCAAGGTATTTTATAGTATGTGTCTCCAGAATAAGATCAAAACATCTGATGACACCAATCACTAAATATATATTTCGGACTAACTGAATCTCCCCTCTGTGACTGTGGTCTATTGGGAGGTATTAATCATATTTTCTTCGGATGTAACCTTCATACATTAGAAACCAACCAACTAATAGACAAACTCTTAGCAAAAAATCACCAGTTGCTATTATTGCCATCTATTTATACACTACTGAATATCCCCCCATATCTACAGCCAATATTATTTACAATTTTTTTAAAACCTAAAAATAAAGCTGTAATGGATATCCCCTCAACTCCAAAAATGCTATGTAGGGTCTCTACCCTACTCTATACCTTCAACCTGTTGGCCTAATTCTGTGCCTGTGAAATTCGAAAGTCGCCCGATGGGCCCCGGTGCGTGGAAATTGTGACCCTGTTGATTCCTATGTAAAAACCCTATTATAAATACCCATAATTGCAATTAATATATAATTAACAATTATACTAAAAAAACTGACATGCTTAACCATAACCTAACTTTTCCTATAAACCTAAGCTTAGTAAATACGTTATGGTAGAATCAAGGTGATTGGTATGGATCTTTTCCAGATGAGTCACGCCGACTCACCAATCATATCAATGCCGAATGACTGGATAGCTAAGTAGTACCCTTTAGCAGTCTTTTGGGGAACCATATTTTGTCTCTAATTAAATATCTATTGAATATTATAATTCAGGCGGTCTTTTACAAAACTACTTACGGTGGTTACAATATTTTCTTCTTTGGTCTTCTAGCTCCTGAGTAACTTTTTAAGTCTTCAGCTCTGTTTGTTAGGTCTATAATAGTTTGACCAATTCATAGTCATTGCGGCAATGAAAATAATATTAATACATCCCCAGCTCTAATACATTTAGCAAAAATACTGTTTATCTCAAACGGCAAACGATCCATCAATAAAAATTAACAGGAAAAAGAAGGCCCAAAAATTCGACAATTAAATAGATAGGAATCACAAATGCAGTGAAATTTAAGTGACAAAGACATTCCTCCCGACACATGTCCAAAGCGGTTCGTTCCTCCCCCGGTAAAAACGGGGCAATTACGAGCCATGCCCTTATATGCTAACGCCGTAAAAACAATAACGCCCGGTCGTAACGAGAATTCCAAATGAAATATTAAATGATTACACGAAGAATGATGGAATTCATGAAAACTATTTGAAATGAAATAATGTAATTACCCGCGTTTTACAGGGAGCAAAACGGCAATTACGTATGCAAGGCGCGTAGGATTGTTGGTTTACAGTGGCCGCATTCGTAGGCACGAGCACCGGAGCCCTCTCTTCCCCCGGATTCCGGACGCTCTACAACTCCTGCCGCTGCCGCTACCGTCGAAAGCGCAAATCGCGCAACACGTATCTGCAGTAATTGTTCACTGATGGTCGTTCGTTGTTGTATGTTGCTCTCTAATATTTGTATGTCTATTCCATGCAACCTCTCATATTAGTGATGGTTTGCTGCCACGACGTGTCCTCACGTCTCTATAGTTCCATACCAAATAACTTTTTTCAGATCTTTTTTTCCTCGATTATTCTAAATAAAATAACGAATTGCTATTAGGGCAAGTACAGGGGTTGTCATGTTAGTAATATGTATTTTTAGACGTGGACCGTCCATCCGCGTCCATCTGACGCTGTTGCAGCGTGAGATCCAGCTAACGCAATCAATTATGGCATTTCGCTGAGCGTAAATGACGAACTGTTTGCACATTTTTAATTGAAGCGGTTCCCAACTTTTTGACACGACGGACGAGCCGCGACCGCGGTTTGTTAGGTATGCATGCATTTTTGTGACAAATGATGAATCCTCCTCCTCTGTCAACTTTCCGCCGTTCGTATAAATTAACGGCCTCGATGACTCCAGTTGCATTTCCCGATTCCCTCGTTTTACTTTCACCCCCCTAGGCGACTATTTGCAAACACTACTGAATATGCATTGTGGATCTTTTTAACTTTTGAGGAGTGTAGTTTTTATTTAAAAGTGAAAACTTCGTCCGTGAGCGAACTACAATTCAAAAATTGTACAACAGAAAACGTTCCCGTAACTCAATCGGCAATTAAAAAACATTCATTCGAAAGGAGAAATTGTATTCATGGATCTTTAAAGAGTAGACAAGTCGGTCTCTTGCCCCTTGCCCGTTTCCCGTTGATCGCATTCGTATTCATCCGAGTTTCGCATACTACAGAAGAGCGGAGAAATTCTCCCGACCATTCTGCATCGGCATTGTGTGTAAATTGAGACTATTAATAACGTTACCAGTAGCGGGGTATCAATATGTCCAATCGAATAGATGCACGTCTAAATAATTCATGTATTTAAATATAAGACTGGTTTGCTTATTACCTTATCATCTTGTCATCGGACAGAAAAACGTATGTGCATGTATATGAATGCAACAAACTCAACTACCGTTCCGGGCTACTCTGACTCCCTGAGTGGACGTCACAATTACAATAGAAAATTTACATGGATTGCGAAATTGATATGGGTATGTAAATGATCATCGGTCTTAACCAGCCGTTCAAAGACAAACTACGTAATGAATTGTTACTGATGCGCGTTTTCGGCTTGTTCACCTGTTTCTCCAAAGTTCTTTTTTCTTAGAAAGCCGAAGACCAAATTAAAAAAAAAAGTTTTCGCGTTTTAATATCGTTACGACCGACAGATACGTTTTCCAATTTAGAAACTTAAAAAACAGATGTCCAATGAAGCAAATAAATATTTAATCACGACCCTCTCAAAGCCCCCGCGCTTCTTCTCAAACAAAAGATAAAGCCAAAGGTCCTCTTTTTCAGCCAGTTCAAATTTCCTGCTTTACATAGGAGAGAAAAAGTACGGCTATGGGCGAAACAAAGTCAGAGTGTAGATCTATTCGAGGTATGCGGCCCAAGCCGGTCCACTTAATTGATTTATTGAAACGAATTGTGTGATTTGTCGCCGCTATATCCCAAGTACATCCATTCCGATCCGTTCTTTTCGGACCGATCACTTCGTAGATTTCAGAGACCAGAAGCCGCTGCGTTGACACGAATACAACCACTAAGTTACGTCGTGTCTCGTGGCTTTTTATTTCCCCGACCTTTTTTATTTATGGTGTTTAGGTATTCGGATGGACGACCTGATACCGTACACGTTTCGGCTCATAATTTGAATTCATTATCAATTTTGACCATATAAAGACACTTTTATTGGTGCTGTATTTCAACCTTTTTCCTGAATTATTTGATTGTCATCGACGTGTTATGGGTGCTTTCATAAATAGGAAACTTACTTGTTGAAGCCGAAGGTGTATCAATGATGAAAAATCTATACGGAATCCATTAGATGGAACTTAGGTTTTGTGATGAGTGTCCTTTTAATTATTTTTATGAATATGTTTTGTGTTGAAGATATTTATTTATAAATATCATTCATGTGAGATGCTGGTATCGCCCGGTGTACCCCAAGGTTCTATTCTCGGACTTAATTTATACTTCCAGACAACTTCGAACTCCACTGGATCGTATGTATGCTGATTTGGAATCCATCTTTAAGTATGCTAGTAAACATCAGCTTGTAATAAATGCCAGTAAATCTTCGGTTATGCTTTTTAGTAGTAAAGAGGTCGATTCTAACAATATTAATCTTTTTATTGATTCAATGAGCTTACACTAGTGGGTAAATTTAATTCTAAATATATTTTCTGTTGCAGTAGGTCCGCTCTTCGGAGGTACATTTGGAAGTGGAGGATATACATTTACTGTACCAGGACTACCGCCTGCAGCTCACGCCATCACTAAGACCAGCTTTTTGTTCGACCAAGGTAAACGATCATAATCTTAACAACACTAATACTTTGAAGCCAACCATCTTAAACTGTGAATTGTCTAGTTTTGTTTAACGCAAGTTCTGAACATTAATATCCACATTTTAGCCAGACTTGCTGGACATAGAATAGAAATTAAAATTTTTGCCGTTTTTAAGAGGAACTCTTCCTGAATCTACAAAATAACGCGACAAAAAACGATAGCAGAAAGGAAATGCAGGTTGATAGCAGTCGGCGTCTATCTGGTAACCCTTGAACCGAGTTTAAGCCCCCGGGAACATAACCCGCGGAAGCAATTTCCACGTTGGTTCGCGGCTCGGTGATAATTTCAGTACGTTTCGCTCCCACTAAGCGATTCTATCATCTCATCTCTTCGTCTGGCGAGATTGTGAAAGAATCGCGGCAATTTGCCACAAAGTAGGCCGATAACAGCCGGCTCTGACATATGGCTACATATGTAACGCCCGCCGGTTCGGGTCTCTCCTCTACCGTCGCTGATCCGTACGATGCGTTATAAACAAACATGCTTCTTTTGCATATCTTATGCAGACAGGGGACGCGAATTTATATGAGCTTAGGGCAGACTGCAATACCTATTATCGGTTAATAGGTTCGCCCTATGAATCACCATGGTGTTCAAGCAGGATTTTGAATAAACTATACACCTGAACACTCAAAGACCTGGATGTTCAGCAACGAACTGTTAAATTAATGACTTATAAATATTATTATTATTATTATTGTTTTTTTACTTTGTGGGTATAATAATATAAAATCGAATATGTTTTTCATACCATTTTTTAGGTATTTAAAATTCCATTGATAAATTTTATTTATTTTCATAATATTGGAATAACTTCTCATCGGAAGAGTTACCGTTCCTTTTTTTTTAAAAATCATCATGAACATTATCAGTTGGAACGTTAGTGTGAAGTGACGTAACATATAGTGATAATAGAACATGGTTTTATGTAATTGTTAATTTTTTTATTTTATTTTTGAAATCTACAGAATTTTTAATAGGAAATTGTTTTTTTCTTATAATATTAGATAAAATATTTGATAAAAATTTTGATAAGTTATAATTTGGTGAATTGATAGTAGATACAATTGGACGTATGAATGTTTGATTTATGGGATTTCTTGTGAGTAATTTCTATGTGATGGTGTTGTTTAAATGATCAAAAGCTTTATTTTCAAAATCTTGTTTATACATGACAACTGAAGTTTTGTATTTTTAAGTAAATTTTTTAACTTTTACATTTCTCTTATTTCTTTTCTTTTAAGTTTTGAATGCAATGATAAATTGGAATGGCCTAGATGTGTACTATTTAATTTTGGATGATTCGTGTGGATAAACTTCAAAATACTAAATTTTTGAAGTGTCTTCCGATGATCCAAAACTACAAATTCTTATTTAGATTTACGAGTGAAGAAAATGCACAGCGATAGTTAAAATTTAAAGCCGACTAGGGGGCGCAGTTGAAAAGAATGCGGCAATATTTTAAAGCGTTATCGGTGGCCTTCGCGAATGGAGCGGATTTGCACCCCATATGTCTATACAAACGTAATCGTGTTTCCACGATACGAGTACATACTTTCAGGATTCCAACGAGAAAAAGTTTCAAATCTACTGGTTGTATTCGTCATAGAGAAAATTAGTTCAAAGCTGGCACACTCTCGTTATCTGATGATTCTAGATGTGGAGGTTTAGGGGGTCAAAGTGGACGTTTCATGCCTCGTCACGCGCGAAAGAGTCGTTCGTCATAGGGTCATAGGGAATCACGTTAATGCGTTTTCGTTATTTGATTAGATTCGAATTCGAGCGATCATCGGAAAGGAATCAAAGCTGCGATGATTCGCTTGACAAAAAGATGAGCGAACAACTCGGCGAGTGACCTATTACGGACGAGTGGACGTCAAGAAGGGGAGATATCTGGGCTGGTGAGGACAAACCACTCGTACGACCGTTTAGTTTTTATGGTCGCACTTCCCGAGATCGCATTCCGTCCGCCTCTGTCCGCGAACGTATCAACTGAAGCCACAATTACGCCGATATTTATTGTCTCGGACATTATAATAGTAAAAGCGACATTTCAAAATAAAGACGAGCATTTGCGGGCTTAGTTCTGATGTTGGCCGGTCATAAATCTTCCCTGATTGGATTTGTATCTTGTTCGGTAGGCTGCTAACGATATTGCGGCTGCTATGGCCACCTTTATAGGCAGCGCTGCGTTTGTCGAACGTGCCGGAATAATTATGCGACAATTTGTCAACTCGTCGTTGACGGCTGGGCTGGCCGGTTCAAAATGTTACTTGTTTTACGTTTGCTGATTCTCATGGCATAAGTGTACTTTTTTTAATTAGCTACACTTGCTTTATTGAGGGAACATCTACTGTGATCGCCAATTAATCTCAGTTTACATACTTGCTATACCATCCGCCTTACAGCCACAACTTAGCACCCGATGACTTCTTGTTCTCGCTAATTAAAGATTAACTGCGTGGACAACGATTTTCATCGAGACCTCCAAAAGTTATGCTTTAGAGCAATCATCTTCTGAATGGATCAAGTATCGCATATAAAAAAGTATAGTAGCTGTTTCATCGTCTTGCGCGCAGACTCGGGCAAGTTCAACATCAAAAAAGTGATTTTTTTGTAAATGTATTACTATAGGTTTTTTATCTTATAATTAAAATTTTCATTGTTTAATTGTGAAATTGAAAAAAATAAAATAAAAAAATTTCAAATACGTGTGAGATGACCCTGGTTAAAAAAATGTATGTATATTAAAAGCTTAAAAATGAACAGTATTGAACAACTGCTATACGATAATATTGTGACATTCTGTCAAGGAGTCTTTAACTATTTAATAGGTATAAAAAAAATATCATTTTCATTCCTTTCGTTTCTCTATTAGTTTGTGTCCGTGCTTATAAAGATGTTTTCCCACCGCAACAATATCGTGTAGCAGTTCAATACTGGTCGTAGTTCGCTCACGGACGAAGTTAGTAACTATTATGCGAGATCATTTCCGATCAACAAGATATTATTTCAGAATTACCTGACAAACTACACTTAACTAATCTTAGATAGATCGCAGACTTATCCGGGAAATCTTGTTGGAGAGCAAACTCAGATATATATGAATTACAGTATAGTTTAATGTAATAATAGGATAGGGACAGGAAAGACTCCGCACCCAATCTTTTTAACGCGATATGAGAAAAGCTCCTTATCGGGAGGAAGGTTATAAAGGATGTGTGGAGACGGTAGGGAGGCGTCATAAAAGTAAAACAGCTCTTCCAGATATATTGGTAGTGGTAAAAACAAAGCTTATAAAGTCGTATGTGGGATATAGGTTGAAGAGAGAGTGGAGATAGTGTTTTGAGTTGGAAGGTGCAGCCCCTCCTCGTTTTAACAGCGTTTTTCCTTGATCGATGAATTTTTAAAAGGATAGAAAACAACCGCCGTAAAATCTAGTTAATGAAGACTTTAGTGGAAATATGTCGGGAAGGAGGGCAATTACCATATTTTAGTGCCGACAAGAGGGCGATCGTGTTAAGTAATGGGAGGCAAAAAAAGTGAGACATTTCGAATCGGTTGTAAGAAGACTTGCGAGCAGTTCCTCGTGGCCAAAAGTATTATTCCATTAGCGAGCTACTGAGAACTCGGCTGAGCGAGGAAAACTCACCCCTTCGCCTTCACCCCGACTTCTTTATCGCGTTTTTAAATTGTTGCTCTTTCCTTACTTATCTTTTTAATTGCTCATTCCGCCCGTCTTCCCTCGCATTCTTTGATTGTGATCACCCAGACAGAAGGTGCTGGGGTTCTACTTATTCTACTTAACCTGCTATATCCATGGCCTTTGACACTTTTAGAGGTGCAGGGTTGGATTTACAACGACGCAGTATAAAGAGGAAAAAAACGGTGAAACTGGAAAGCCACCCCTGTTAAAGAAAACTGCTACAACTGTAGTTATTACTGCAATCAGATTTATTGCAAACATGACACTTAGTAGCGAGTTAAATAAATATGGTTCGTTATATATAGGGGTGCTTGGCTACTTGCCGAAGGGTGAGAGCCCAAATCAAATTTATTATGTTATGTTTGCCGGAAAGGCCTGGTCATGGTATGTCTGTCCTAATCTGTAGGAAATTGTGATTTCATTATGTCCGAACATAAAATCGAGAAAATAGCGAAGTTATGCGTTATGACCTATAAAAGGAGTCTCGTATCTGTTAGGGTGCTTTCGACATTTCCTTTTTAGTTGATGTCTAAACGCCGCTTTGATTATAAATATCACTAATAAATATATATTTTTTCTTTTATAGTGAAAAATCGATCTTTTTAGTAAGAGAAACTTTCACCGCCAATTTTGAAGAGATGCCAAAACGTCAAAAGCGACGCCAGTATATTTAATATAAAATTCTATTATCCCCAAGATGACACCCCTGTGGATAACTTCCGATGTGAACTGGCTACAGCTACAGCGATCCATCCGATGCGATAGCTCGCGAAGAGAATCTCTTTGAGAGCGTAACACCTTTTGATCGTTCACGCGAACTATTCTCGAGCGATGGGATCGTTGCATTTAGACTTCAGGTCCGGGAAATCTCCACTCTCTGTCACTGTTACTGTCGTCGTCACCCGTCGTAAAAACTCTGATACTAACATAATTAAAGTACAAGCAGTGTAATTTTACTTAATTAAATTCCCTTCTTCGAATGGAACACGGGGCGAGAGAGCGCCACACGGCATCAGGGAGACGATATGAACTTTTTTCCGCCCAATGAACATTAAAACTCGGCGTTTTATTTCATCAGAGAGAGATCCGAGAGGAGATTTTTAACCATAAAGAGAAGGGGCTCTCTTTTCCCTTTTCCGCGTCGCCAAAGACATCCTCTCGCCTTTACGCGTTTAGCCTGCGGACCAGATGGACACTTAGGACTCTTATCTCGCTCTTCGCTGAGGAAATAAAAACACCATAACGAGGTGAGGGCCATAACCACCCTTCTACAGTGGTCTACTTTTAATAAGAATGTTTAATTTTGAAAAACCTCTTTACTTTGATGTCTCATTTCAAAATAAGAATCATAGGTGGAAGCACCTTTCTATAATTCTGTTATGGTACACATGCTATTTTTTCTAACAATGAAGTAAACGCGTAATCATTTAATTCCAGAGAGAAACGAATCTGGAATTAATTAAACCAATTGTTTCTACTGTAATTAGTGTTCCTATTGCCTTTAAAACAAGGGGCTAAATCATCTCATTTCACCTACCCTAAACTAATCAAAATTGTCATCTGTATTTCATTAAACTGTGCATTGGATTCACGGCGTTCGATCAGCAGGAGTTTTATTTTGTCTTTACCTAATTGCATGCTTTAAACTCTCCAAATTTGGATTGAACACGATTTAAGGTCCAGCGTATTTAAAATGGACTTCCAGAGGTGCTATCTTCAGCTCTAGTAAACTCAGGTGTGTGTGCTTCAAGTCCAGTCGACCATATAATCATAATATTAATAACATTTGATATGGTTTTGCAATTGTCTTCACACCCTGAGCATATATTTTAAGATACTTATTAATAGCAAACGACACAGATATAAACAAATTAAATATTAAGGGCTTGTTTCAGTTAGCGAGCAGCGAAGCAACGTCATGATTTCCTCATGGAGAAATAAATATAAAATGTCTTTTAAAAACTATTTTTCTCGTTGATTTTAATGTGTACCACCCCAGACCCCCCTGGCTCCGATGAATGTTACTTCTTTCTTGAATCAGACAAGACAGGTACCTATAGCGGTACTACTTAGAAGACTGAGGATCCACTTGCTGATACGTAATACTTTTTAAGCCTTTCTATAACAATATTTTTAAGGAAAAATTATATCAATGGTTTTCAGAATTAGTATTTTTGAGAAAACACAACACTCGATTTCGATAAAAGCTTTGTGTGTCTGCGTTTAAACGTGGTTTAATGGAAGAGCGGCTCATTCATTACGATTATTGGTGGATGACCGAATCTCGGTTATAATGTAACAAATAACAATGTAATGGGTGACACATTGGTTAGAAAATCCTACACAGGATTCTGTTTCAGTTTAATGCCCTACTATATCTAAAATTTGTGGATCAAAGTCAAATATGTGTCCAAAGTAGGTGGAGTTACAGTTCTTACATTGAATCTTGTATACAGTGTCGTGTTTATTTAGATTGTTTATTTTTGTGTTTTTTAAAGTAGTTTTAAGTATTTTACTTTTTTGTTTGTGTGTGGTAATGATATGAATTCTTCATTCGTGATATGTTCTAAAGGTTCGTAATTATTATAATGTAAGTGCACTCGTTTCTTTATTGAATTTTTAATGGTGTTTAATGGGTAATTGTTACTTAAAAGTGCAGTCTTAATTTTGTTTAAATTTTCTTTCCTAAATTCAACATTTGAAATTTGTAAACATTTATCTATAGTGTATCCGTAAATAGCGAGACATGTATCGACCATACATTTGTTTATTTCCCTAATCTAATGAAAAATAAGTACACTATTACTCCATTTCTTTACGAATCTTCAATAACGGACCATTACAGTCAAATATTATGCATTTTTACGACTGCTCTTCTTTCTGGGCATTGTATACCACATAATGTCGCAGTACGGCCCAACTAGTGTAAACTGCAAACAGTATTAAATATTAAAAGCTTGGATGCAATAGAAACCATTTTCGATCCTAACGAAGCAACGAATGAATGAATCTCAAGAGCAGCTTGTTATCCTTAATAAACTTAAAAAAATTAAACCTTGGATGACCCTAGGACTACTAACTTGAATTCGGAAAAAAGATAAATTAAAAAGAAATTTAAAAAGTATGTCTATTTTTTTAGACCTCCAAAAGGCGTTTGACACCGTGCCCCATGGCAGGCTTTTGAATAAACTTGATAGATTGGGTATTCGCGGAAGTGCTTATAATATTATAAAAAATTATCTATCTGATAGAATTCAGGTAACTAAAATAGGTGATACACTTACCTCTGAAAGAATTTCACAAATTGGTTTGCCACATGGCACGGTTCTAATCCTGTTTACCCCCTACATAAATGATCTGCTTTTGCTACCGCTAACAGGCAGATTTTCTGCATTTGCAGATGATACTGTGATGCTTTTTGTGGGAAAGGACTGTCTGGACAGAAAAGGTTCGTAGCTTAATACCCAAATTCTATGACTTGCGTAATGTTGTAAATATGGCAATTGTTCATGCCATCTTAAACTATGCACTGTTGGTTTGGGGCGGGACGTATACATCAAATCTGCATTCTCTAAATATTGCACATAAATATATTTTGAAAACAATGTACAACAAAATCCGAACCTACCTATCTAATCTTTTATTTTCAGAAAATAATGTGCTACCGATATCTCACTTCAGTGTCATTAGTTCACAGGAATCCTCATAGCTAGTTATAGAACAAGAGCTCCTTTGGACGGGGAGCTCTCAGTGCCTTCTGCAACCAAAACCCTTATATAGTTCAAAATAACTTTGCTTTTAGTAACTGATTATCCATTGCCCTAAAGTTTATAAATATACAAATATATATAAACATGATTGTCAGCCTGTGTGATATCTAATGTTAAAGTGCGGGTGCTTTAGTTATAGTTACATAGTTATACAATATAATTAATATAAATAACAATAGTGCCTTCCTTCCGGCAAGGATTCCGACATACTTTCATCAATCTTCACCCTTTGGGATCTATTTTGGAGATAATGAGAGAAAAACCTAACAACAGTTTCTGACATTCCGACATAATGCAGTATAGACAAAAGCAATTCGTGGTTGACATTGTCGAATGCCTTAGAAAAGTTTAAAAGAATAAGAGCCGTGTTTAATCCAGAATTTAGTGATAGAGTTATATCATCTACAACCGCTGATAAAGCTGTAGCACAACCATGGTTCGGCCTAAAGCCAGACTGCACCTGAGGAAGAATATCGAAACTTGGCCGCGAATCTGAGAGTCAACCACCCTTTCCAGTACTTTCGACAATGTGGGCGGTATACTTATCGGTCTTACATCCCCCGGGCTAAATATTTGACTTTGGGAGCGGTGTAATGCATGCCTCATTCCAAGAACCCGGAAAAAAACCTTCCAATAAACAGGAACTTATAATATTAGTTAGAGACTTCAAAATAGCCGGACAACATAGTCTGATCATTTTTGTAGATATAGAATCCAGCCCAGTTGCATTAGATTTAATCCTACTCACCACAGTCTTCACCTGCTCCACCGTAACCAGACTAAATGAAAATATATTGACAAAATCCCTAACAGTATGTGTAGAATAATAATCAATCAATTCGTTGGTAGCACCTCCTAAAACCGCAAAATTGGAAACAAAGTGGTTATTTAGCGCGTTGGCATCACACAAATGCTGAGGAAGTCTCCTTGAAGGCGCATTTCTCAATTTATTAAACTCCCTCCTCAAGCGCCTATTATCACCTCGATGGCAGAAACCTAGTTGGTTAAAATATGCCCGTTTCTCTCGACGAAGGGAGATTTCTTAAAAGCTTTGTCCCTTAAACTCATCATAAACTTAATATTTGGCGTTGTCCAAGGACAACGGGGTTTTCTAGTGCGTCTTCGCTTAAGTGAAGCATAAATATCCAAAATTGTAGAAATCACTTCATTAAGAAATGCAATCTTATCGCCTATGTTACAAAAACCCCATAAAAATCAAACCAAAATATTCTACAAATATGATTAATTAAAAACAAAGAAATGTACCAAATGCAAAAAAACAAAAAGCTGTTTTTTAATGTCTAACGTTGCTTTCTGGTCCTCATCTTCGGCTTTTTGGAGTCAGCATCCGCAGGCACACCACCACCAGATTCACGGGCACCATTTACAGGAATATTCTTCTCCGAGAAAATCCCCACACGACCTCCATCAGGTCCCTTTGCAATTATGCGACCATCACTCATCCAGACGTTGTTGGATCCCAATATAGATTTTGCCTATTTAAAAAGGGCAGCACGGTGCTTGGTCAGTGACTCCGTTATGAGAGTTCCAGTTCACTTCAAAATTCTTTTATTTATCTAGATCCTAGCACGGTTCCTATATGACAAAAATTTGACCATTATAGGACGCACCCTTTCATCACTCTTCCTGGCGGGGCCAAGCCTATGGCAACGATCTAGCATCTCCAAGACAAACTTCCAATCCGGCAAAACAACTTTTGAGAGTGTCGCTTTAACCACATCTTCAACATTTTCATCCTCAGTCTCG
>JAUIMW010001178.1:0-13397 GCA_033557785.1 Enochrus cinctus
CAAAGGTTTTGAATTACATTTACATTTATACACTGATGTTACTCAAATTTATTATTCATTTCACCTATCAAAAGTTTCAGCTGCTCTTGACATTATAAATGATGATTTACATAATGTTCTTGAATTCTCGAGAGAGCATTTTCTTCATTTAAATGCTACAAAGTGTATTGGCATTCTTTTTGAATCTAAATCTGTTCGTCGAGGGTCCGCTTCTCGTTTTTATTGGCGATATACCTGTCAAATTTGTTAATAAGATAAAGAATTTGGGTTTGGTAATGCACTTATCACATTAGTGCAGTTATTCAGAAAGCATTTAGTGCCTATTAATTTATACTAAAAGAAAATTTCTAATTGATGCTGGTTGGTTGAATATGAAATTAATACAACATTTATACTCTGTTAATTCCACAAAACTGTATGAACAAGCGCTGGTGGGTTGTATACTATATTTATATATTTTTACAAGCTATTGAAGTATTTCACACTCCTTCTTTGTTTCTTAATTATATTTAATACGAATTTTTGTTTTGTGTTTTTTTTTGACTTGGTTTGAAAATCATGCGACATCCTTGATGTTAATCGAAGCTACACATTTTCCAGAATAGAATTTTTTTTTTTATCTTTTGACATTTGTATTTATGTTAAAGTTATTTGGAAAATAAAGATTAATATTATAACTGAAGAGTGCCAAGTTGCTGTTGTTTTATTTTGCATTAAAACTTGGGATTATTGTGACCAAGCACTGTTCCTTTGGGAACCTCTGTTCTTACTGTCACAGTGGAACTTATTTCTGACTCAATTGTTTCTGTTTCTAATGCAGCTTTTAATAATTTCATGCGAAATTCCTCTTATACCATTTCGTTTGATTTTATCTAACACAAGCTTATGTGATACTACAAAGCTAAATGGTACATATTTAGTTCAGATAACACTTCTAAATCCATATTGTCTTTCATCAAGTATATTGTTTATCTCCAGAAATTCTATTATTGTTTCAGACATTTTTAAAATAAATTACCTATAGTATTAATTAATCCTATATTTGCTGACCCTTTTTTATGGATTGGTGTAAAATCTCTTTGAATGTATCAGGTACTATGCCTGTGCCGATACTTCCAATTAGTCGGTAAAGCAACGTCAGTCGAGTTCTTCATGGTGCGCAACATCGTATGGCATGAAAAAATATTAAGCAATAATACTTTCATTAAGTGCACATGCAACAACCAAACAGAAGATCCTGTACCCCTAAAAACCATACATGAACTAGACTAAGAAATTGAAAAACTAGTAGTTGGCATGTAGCAATTAACTTGGAACAACACACCCATCTTAAAGTCAAACCATCATTACTGAATCACTTAAGAGAAATCTGAGATCTGGTACATGAGAAAAGGAAGGCTCGCAAAAAATTGCAGAATATTCGATCTCCCGATGACAAAAACTACTAAACCAATTATGCATACAGATCAAAAACGAAATAAAAGCAACAAAGAATGACAGTTTCCAAAATTTCTTGCAGAACGATACATTTGTCATTCTAGGTTTTTAAATTTAATTTTCCTTAGAAAAGCTATTATTTTTGCTAAAATATTTCGCATTACATACTCTTAATTTTAGTAGATTTCATTGTGTTCAGTGTATTACATTATCTAGATATATGCTTATTAAAATAAAATTAAACAGTCTAATGTATATATTTCCAGGAGGCAAGGTTATACTAGCATGTCGAAGCAAAGAAAGAGCTGAGTTGGCTGTTAGAGAGATACTTAAAGAAAATCCTATGGCGTCGGTAGACTACAAAATAGTAGATATATCAATTATGTCGAGCATTAGAACTTTTGCCAAACAGCTAGAAAAAGAATACGAGTCCATCGATGTATTAATTAACAATGCAGGTGTTATTTACCAGCCACAAGACAAAACCTCAGAAGGTTATGAAGTGACTTACGCAACAAACTACTTGGGACCATTTCTCCTAACCCACCTTTTATTACCACTATTGAATCGCTCATGTAATGGAAGAGTAATTAATATAACTGCATTAGCCCACTTTTCTGTTGAGTTGAATTTGGACGACGTTCCCCCAAGAGGACCAATTCCAAAACCTAAAGAAGTGTTTGGGCAGACCAAGCTAGCCATCATGTTGTTCACTAAACACATGGCAAGAATTTGCAGAAGTATATTTACCGAATCTTTTTAAACTTTTTAATTAATATTTA
The DNA here is from genome assembly GCA_033557785.1 of Enochrus cinctus. NCBI lineage: Eukaryota > Metazoa > Arthropoda > Insecta > Coleoptera > Hydrophilidae > Enochrus > Enochrus cinctus. Next base: position 2,220 of record JAUIMW010001178.1, read on the forward strand.
CTACCTTTCAGATTTAAAAGTTACTGTTAATGCAGTTAGTCCCGGATTGGTACGTAATACTCAACACATTAAGAACTCCGGATTTTCTTCAAACTTCTTTATAAAAATGTCTGTTATGCCCTGGGCTTGGATGTTCTTGAAAACTCCTAATCAAGGATGCCAAACAATCGTATACTGTGCTGTCGATAATACACTTGATGTAACTTCAGGTGCTTACTTTAGCGACTGCTCTCAAAAAGACTGCGCTCAAACTGCAAAGAATTACAGATTTGCTGCTGAGTTGTATAAGAAAACTTGTGATCTTCTAGAAATAGATTCTCTAAAACTTATTAAAGAACTGACTCAGCCTCTATGAAATTAAAGCAATTAACATTTTACATTTTTTTCCATTCCATTCAAGTTTCATGTTAAAGAGTGTAATTTGTATAACAAATAAAGTTTTGCAAAAATAATTTACTTTTTTTGTACTTTACAATAATTTACATGTTTGTGTTTAGTCTTGTCCATTTTTCACTTACTGCCCATAACCATTTTGCCATGCTCTCGTCTTTAGCTGCTGGTGACGTTTCTGTATCTTCACAATTACTGTAAAAAGTAAAAATGAAAATATAAAATTATGGTGAAAATTTAAACATACCTGTAGTATTTTCCTGTTATATTATCAAATTTAGGATCTAGTGCTAAATATATTTGCGTTTGAGCCCCTTGTTTTGGGCTTTTTATAAAAGGCCATGCTAAAGGTTTTATAAATATAGCGGCTAACCAACTATTGAAGAAACTCATATGACGAATAATTTCTGTGTCTACAATCCCAGGGTGCACGGCGTTTACGGTTACATTGGTTCCTTTAAGCCGTTCAGCGAGTTCTTTTGTAAAAAGTATATTGGCTAACTTGCTTTGTGCATACGCGCTCCCCGCATCATAATTTTTTTCACTATTCAAGTCTTCTTTATTTATTTTTCCTCGTACATGTGCCACACTTGAGACGTTTATTATTCTGCTTGGTGCTGATGCTTTTATTGTATCGAGAAGTAAATTTGTTAGAAGAAAATGTCCTAAATGGTTAACTCCTAATTGCATTTCAAAACCATCAGCTGTTTTTGAATTCGGGGTTCTCATTACACCAGCGTTATTTACTAACACATGCAGTTGCTTCTGTTCAGATTTGAATTGCTTCACGAAGTCTCTTACGGATTTGAGTGATGACAAATCACATGATCGGCAATATACATATTTGTTACTTGTGTCTAATACTATTTCTTTACGTGCCTATAAAAATGTATCAATAATTAATAATTTTAGGGCGAAATTTATATAAACTTTACCTCTTCGCATTTTTTCATATCTCTACAAGCCATGTAAACAGTCCCGCCTCTTCGCGCTATTTCCCATGCTGTTTCCTTTCCGATTCCGGTGTTTGATCCAGTTATTACGAATACTTTTCCTTCTGCCGAAGTGTTTTTGAAGTAACGTGGTCCTCCTGCATATTCTCTATAAAGTAATTAAAATTAAGAGTCTTTATTTTATTTTTTTTACTTGTGATAGAAAGCATAGTTTTATTCAACAGTATATATAAAAATTAAAGTAGCGGAAGGCAGGGTAAGTTTCATCACATAATTTTTCTATCCAATAATTACCGTAGTGCTATTTTTCTATAGAGGATTTGTAGGTACTGTTGCGAATTCCGATTAGCATAATACAATATATGGGATACAAACAACAATTCTTTACAAGTTGTAAAATTTAGGTCTAATGTTTAGCATTAACTGTATTATATATAACAATAAAATTTACTGAAATAATAAAATTAAATCAAATTTTAGTTGGAACTTGTCCCGTCTTCCCAACAATATCAATTCAATATGATAATAAAATACCAAAATACTTTATTAAACAAGCCATTCCAAATGTCCCAGCGATTGCACTTGCATAAATGACAGGTTTGGGAAATTTTATGTTAAAAATATTCATTTTTACTAAATTTCTTTCGGTATAACCTCCAAAACGCACGTTTTGACGTTTAACTGACAGTTGACATATGGGACTGTACCGTGGACGTAAAAAATAGATGCATTTCCTTAGTCCATGGACAGGACTTTAGTATTCCAAGGTATGGTCTATGTTCAAACTACTGGAATGATTTTTGTATACTGAAAGTTTTTTGAGTTCTATATTGCTATATGTCTTTTTATTGAAATATTTTGATCTTTTTTACCTGCGCATAACTTCAATTCGTACACTTTAATCTGTTTACATTTCCACTTTTTATATTTATTTAATTTATATTGAAAAAAGAATATAATTAACTAAATTTTAAATTAGTAATAGTAATTAATGATAATAATTAAATATACATTAATTGTTAAGAAAAAGACACTCACAGTTGACATTATCTGTATTTTGATTCCTGCTAATGCATTAAAAAAGATGTTGAATTCAGAAGAACTAATTTAATAAAAATTAAAAATGAATATTTTAAGTAACAATATTATTAAAAATTGAGAAACGAGTACACTTACATTGTAATAACTACAAACCTTTAGAACATTACACGAATAAAAAATCATGAAAAGGTAAAATACAAAAAACAATTTTTTTATGTAATATTAAATGGAATTTTTAATTCTTAAAAAAAAATTGGTAATATGAATTAAAAATGGTATACAATCTACAAATTTTAGATACAGAAAACAATTTTAATAAAATAGTATATATATATATATTAGTGAAATTATTATAGATTAACAACTATTTATTTTATATTTGACATTTTCTGTTTTTCTTTTAGCTTTCAGATTTAAAAATGTTTGTTTAGGGTTTTCGCTTTTTGTTAAGTTAAATATCGCTTTTTTAATATTTTAATTTCGAACTATGTTTGCTCATTCTATTGTAATGTTTGGGAGATAAAAGTTAAATTACAATTTTTTACAGTTATTCAAATATTTGCTCTATAAGTAAAAATACCGCGATGAATGGACTTTAATGATTACGTATTTAAAATTATATCAGAATTTACTTTTTATTGCTATATATAGATTTAGTAGCGTAAAATGTTTAGCTTGTACGACTATCAAGAATTAATAAGATTTACATATAATTTGTTTTACTATTTTTGATATCTAACAACAAAACGTAGGCGCATGTTCAAAAATGTTTGAACATGACTATGTCTTCACGGTCTAAAATAGAATGGCATACAATATCGTTATAATTAATAGTATTGTATTGAACTATGAAGAAGTAAAAAAATTATAATTTTTGTAGCAAGAAACATACGTTTTATAATGTTTTGTCATGTTGAATCAGTAATAATGAATATGAAAGACTTGTTAGTTTCGTTAATTGTGAAGTTAACTTAATGAAGGAGTTTAAATCAGAGATGATACCGTCCAAGTATAGTAATGTCTAGAGAAAAAATAGAGTTTCATCTGAATGATATTTGAAATATCCTTTTATATAACAAAATAAAGAAATACCTTTCTTTAATTTGCGGCATATATACTCACTTATCAAATGTATAGTTTATACTAACCTATAAAAACGAACTAGCATACAAGCAACTGTAAACTGTTTTTCATAAAGCACGTTATCACATAAACTATCATAATTGAAATTTTCAAGACAAATATCTTTGTCTGCGAGTATCAAAAGCTGCTTCACTGCTCATTCGTTACTGTGTAGTTGTAAAGGTTAATTGTAACAAAATTCATGAAACATGGAATTTTAAGGTAGCTACAATTAATAGTGCAAATATTCCATTCTATGTATAGGATATTCTGTAGCAGAGGGCATAATATTAAAATCAGTTTACACTTTGTTCACAAAAATAATTAAATTTATTATTTCGAATTTTTATTGGTATTAGTTTGTTTTTTACTCTTTATAAAATATTGCTGAATTTCTTCTAAAGTTTTACCTTGGGTTTCAGGCACATAAAAATAAGATAATACGCACAGTACAACCGTGCATATGGCGTAAAACAAAAATGGCGCAAAGAGTCCAAAATTATAAACCAGCATTTGAAACATTTTAGTTACAAAAGTTATGCTTACATTAAATAAAATCGTGCTCACAGCTAAAGCTTTAGCTTTTATGCTAGTTGAAAACAATTCTCCAATCATTATTAAAGGAACAGCCCCTAACCCGGAACAATAAAAAATAATAAAAATTACCATTCCAACTAAAGGAAACCAGTTGATTATTTCTAAATTAATTAAAATATTATCTCTTGCAAAAAAGTACAATGCTTCACTTACTAAGCACAAAGCACAGCCAGCGCAAGATATTACAATAGTCATTTTTCTACCCACACGGTCTAAAATAAAAGGTACGATGAAACTCATAAAGACAAATGTACCAGAAAAAATCAAAGCCGATGCGTAAGTACTTAACTTACCACCGGCTTCATTAAAAAAATAATGGGTGTAAAAGGTGAAAGCAGATATTCCACTAAATATCTGCGCAGTTCGGGTCAAATTTGCAACTAAAAATGCGTGTCTATTTACTTTGTTAACAAAAATATCTTTGTAGTTGCCTGATTCTGATTGTTGCCTATCGACATCTGCTCGCAGTTGTTTTAATTCACTGTCTACATCATTTTTCCTGCGGAGCCTTTGCAGACTTACTTTCGCTTCTTCACCCCTGTTTTTGATCAAAAGATAATATGGAGATTCTGGCATGAAAGCAAAAATAGCAAAAAATATTACTGGAAAGGGCATGAAAACATAAGCTGTCGTTTGCATGTCGAAATATCCTCCTACTGCGAAAAGAAGTAGTTGGCCTACATTGAAACACAATATTGGTAAGGTTCCCCAAGACCCTCTGATTTCTGGCGAAGCAACCTCTCCTACATAAGTTGGTATTACAGCGTAAAGAATTGAATCTGCGAGTCCCGTCAAAACGCGACTCATATAAAGCCAGTAAATTGTTTGATATGTAGCCACAATTATCCAAGACATCATTTGCAGAGGAGCTATCATTAATAAAGTATACTTTCGTCCTATTTTGTTCATTATGCCAGCAAATATGGAATTAGTTAAAACTGTAACTAATGTTGGTATAATAGGAAGGTAGGAAGCTTGCTCTATGGTGATATTTTCTGGGTAATCATCTGATAAAAGAAAAGGAATAGTTGGAGAACACCATGACCATAATGTGCTAGACGTAAAACTTCCTAAGCTGGCTACAATTAAAACAAAAATTAAAAAAATAAATATAAAGCTAATCTAGACAAACCTGTAAATATAGCCAACACTTGTAGCCAGTTCTTTCCATTATTACACTCTGAATTTTTACTTTTTGAGAATAATGAAGTCATGTTGCCAAGTGCAAGTTGAATGCACTTTCATTTCAAAATGAATCTGCTGAAATTTCTTATCAGATATTACGCAAACAATACATTTAACATTCTATTTATATTTATTGTTCTAAATTAAGCGGTATAAAAATGTATTTATTAAGTACATACTAGATTAATCTAAGTTTTTACCATTTTTGTTTTCTGATTTGGACATAGATTGTTGTATTTCTTCTAGTGTCTTCCCTTTTGTTTCAGGTACAATGTAAAATGAGACGACACAACTCACGGCGCAGCATATCCCAAACAGGAGGAATGGGCTAAAACGGCCCAAGTTTTCGGTAAAATATTGGTAAAGTTTAGTTACAACAGTCATGCATATAGCAAAAGTTATGTTTAAAGCACACACTCCTTTCGCTTTCACGCTGGCTGAGAAGAGTTCTCCTATGATGAGTGTTGGAACTATTCCAAGACCTATTCCGAAAATTAACACATAAACAAAAGTTGTAGCTACAGGAATCCATGATAGATGGGAGAATTCGTAAAAATCATCCAAGTAGAAGTAAACTGCTAACACAAATAAAGTTATGAAGCATCCAGCACAAGACAAAATCATAGCCAATCTTCTTCCGAGTTTATCTAAAAAGGCGGAACCAATTGCATTTGTAGACGTTAGAAGAAAGCAAAATATTATAGAAGAAATAGTCGGTGAAATAGCACTGTTGGTTTGTTGAAAAAAGTATGTAGTGTAAGTACTAAAAGCTGCTAAACCAGAGAATTGTTGGGCGACTCTGATAAAAATTCCGGCTAGAAGGGCTTTTCGATTAATAGGATTAAACAATAAATCATTCCATGTACCTGTTTCGCTTATTTGCCTGTTTACATCTGAAACCAATTGCTCAAGTTCTTCGTTAACGTTTTCCTTTCTACGAAGTCTTTGTAATACGCCCCTTGCTTCACTTTCTTTGTTTTTCATGATTAGATAGTATGGACTCTCTGGCATCATCCAGAAACTTGCGAAAAACAATATTGGTAAAATAATGAATATGTACGCAGTAGTACTTATGTTGAAGAAGCCGCCCACAATATTTATCAATAGTTGGCCGAAGTAAATAGATACAGTGGGCAAGTTACCCCAAGTACCTCGAACGTTTGGAGTGGTTATTTCACTCATGTAAGTTGGCATAACAATAAATAAAATTGAATCACTGAAACCACTGATAACTCTTGAAACGTAGAAGAGGGAAATAGAGTCTGCAAACATTATTAAAAACCAAGCAGCCAGATGGAGAAAAGTCATAAAAACTAAAACTTTTTTTCGACCAATTTTATCCATAACTGAAGAAAAGACGAAACTTCCTACTATTGACGCCAACGGTGGTATCACAGTTAGGTAAGAAGCTTCCTCTAGGGTTATGTTTTCTGGAAAATAGTCAGATATCAAAATTGGTATTGAAGGAGATGTCCATGCAAATAAACTGCCCACACATGTTGCTGATATACTCACTAAAAACAAAAGTGCAATTAGGTTAAAATTAACATATAATAATAGAGTACTTACAGGAAAATATGGCCCAAATTTGGAACCATTTACCACTTTCTTTTTGGGCAGCATCTTGGATCACAATTTTTGCCATAGCTTTGGAGAATCTGCAGCGCAACTACATTTCTCAAAATGTTTAGTCTAGTAGTTGTAAGATAAATGATTCAGCAATTTCTTCGTTCATAATATAGTTAAATGGATTTAAGCATCTTATCAACAATTTTTGCACATTGCAGTTAACAATATCTAATTACTCTTATGAAGCATATTTTATTCATCGGGTATACCAGACAATATACTTTTTAAGTAATGTTTGTTATGCCTTTAGATAGATAGAAAAAACAATGTAAGGTCAATTGCACTTTAATCCTAAATTACACCAAAATAATATTTAGGCACGTTGAGTACAGGTTAATTATTCACTAAATTTTTAATTAAGAACAGCCATGCTGGTAAAATCCAGTTTTCGAAATAACAATATTCGGGGGGCTATTTTTCAAACTGTAGCCGTTATATCAGGTATGTTTGCATTTATATTTAAGGCCGATAAAAACGATAAAGTTTTAGTTAACTGAAGAATGTTGACTATCTGAAAAGTCACAGTCAGTTATCAAACTTAATTGTTTTTAAATTTGAGATATATAAAAATACTTCAGGAAAATTTTATATCTTCTGAGATCATAGAAATCTGCAAAAAAATTAAATAAACAATTTCAAGAGACACGTCTATTTACGCATTACAAACAACCCAAAAGGACAAAATATAATTTTCAAAATTATTCTAGATATTACTCTAATACTAGAACTATTCAAAGAGAATGGAGCTTTCCAATCGTCGTTATATCTAATTTCGCCACACAATTCCCTGAATTTGTCGTTACAGTTTCCAAGGCAATTGGAGCATGGCTCTCCCACCCGAATAACATAATCCCAATAAATATTTCCTCTGGGTGCATAGACACAAACGATAAAAACTCCACTTTCGAAGTAAGTACTTCCACAACCAACATATGCAGTCTTTTCCCAAATTAATTGAGTAAACATATTCCAGTCCTCATTAGGGGCGAACTTCAAAAGAATGTTCTTATTCGTTCGTGTTTTCTGTTCGAACCACATGTCAATAGCTTCTCCGTACAAAACTTTACTTTTGACCAGGTAATGCTCGAAGTATACGTAATTTACTCCGAGGCTTCCGAAAATTGGGGATTTTATGCAATCTGGTTCTTTTACATCGCAATAATTCGCCCAGCACTGAGCTAAAAATTCTAGTTCCTTGCTGTAAGAAATTGACGACATCGAAGAACTTTTGATTTCCCTCCAAACCAATCCAGACGCCACCTTACTTCTTAAAATATTATGCGAGTCTACGATAACCTTTCTTGCGCCCGCGTCTGGAAGCAGTGTTTTGGCATTCCTTGGACATTTGTACCCAAGCTTGCACCAAGTCCAACGGCAGGCAATATGTCTAGTGTCAGAGCAACTATAGTTACAATACGTATTGTTAATACCTGGGTGTTCTTTTAGAATAAGATTTTCGTAAGCTCTTGCCCAGCAACAAAAATATAGTATAAGGTAGACTTTAAGAAACAAACCCATAATGTCAAATGTCATATTTTTGTTTTAGGATGCCTTTCAACGATAAGCTGTGGAATATTTTTTGGATGGTCTTCGCCATCTATACCTCGGATTCTCTCAGAGGAATACCAGTCGGCTAACATTTCTCTTGAGGAAGCTTCATATTTAACAGTCATTCCACAAATATCCGCTTTGGTAGCATGCGTCTTAACTTCAACAGTCATGGATAAAATTGGAAGAAAAAAGTGTATATTGTTGGCGGCTATACCTCAAATTACCTCGTGGATTACAATATACTTCGCTAATTCGATTTGGTTATTTTACATAGCTAGATTTTCATCAGGCATTTCTGACGGAATTTTATTCGCAACACTTCCAGCCTATGTGGGCGAAATATCTTCTCCACAGTACCGCGGAATTTTCGGAGGTATGCTGGCTTTTACTATTTATTTAGGCCAGATGTTAGCTAATATAGTGGGAGGGTACATAAACATTAAGAATACTTCTTTGATATTTGTCATCATTCCAATTCTCCTATTTATTTCGTTTGTTTTCATGCCTGAAAGTCCGTATTTTCTTCTAATGAAGAATGATTCTGAAGCTGCAAAGGATAGTCTTAAGAAATTCAGACAAAAGGACGATGTTGAGGAAGAACTACAGCAACTTACCAAAGACGTAAACAGGCAAATGTCAGAAACTGGAAGAGTAGTGGATTTATTTAAGATTAAAGCAAACAGAAAGGCTTTGATAATAGCAGGTTTTCTAAGAGCAGCACAAGTATTTTCAGGAGCTTACCCGCTTTTTGCTTACGCCCAATTAATTTTTCAACTAGCAGGAGGTGATATGTCAGCTATAACCTCAGCTATTATGGTTTCTGGTACCCTAGCTGTTCTAACACCATTCGCGAGCTACACAGTGGATAAGTTTGGAAGAAGATCTTCAATAATATTTTCTTCAATAACATGTTCCGTCCTTCTCTGGGCAGAGACAATATATTTTTATCTGCAAGATAATACAACTTACAATTTGGAACCGATAAATTGGTTTCCGCTTGTTGGTTTGACTTTATTTATTTTTTTCTATTCGTTTGGGCTAGGAATCATCCCCACGTTGATGCTAAGCGAACTTTTTTCTTCTAGTATTAAAGGAAAGGGTGTATCGGCAGTAAATATATTGTTTAACGGTTACATCGCTATATCTACAAAGATCTTTCAGGTTATGGTTTCAAATTTTGGGCTATGGACTCCTTTTGCTTTATTTGCTGCAGTGACGACGATAGGAATTATATTTTCGTATATTCTTGTGCCGGAAACTAAAGGAAAAACTTTGGAAGAAATTCAACAGGACTTGAAAAAGTAATAAAATGCATTTGAACCTAATTATTTTTTTATTTATAGCTTTTCCTTATATATAGGTCATTAAGAAAGTACCTATTTGTTTAGCCATGACTCGGCGGGGCAGAAGTATTTTTTTAGAGATTTTTCTTAATTTATTAATTAATTTAACAAATCTGTGCTATTGATTTGTGCTAAAGGAAATGACTTTTTAATTTTTTATTGGAAAATATCTACACTAGCATCATTAAGAGTACGCAGTCAATTTAAATTCTTCTTTAAAAATCTTTAGGAAACAAAAAAATATTTTTCAGAAGAAAAAGGTTTAGCAGTAGTAAGTTTTAAGGCTTCCTGATTTTTATTATTATTTACTTTTGTGTGTTTTTATTTTTTGTACACTTAAGAAGGTGCATTTTTTAAATTATTTTAGCAGTTAATTATTTTCAAAACACGAAGTAGAACAAAAAATAATTGCTTATTCATAATAGTCTTTGACAAAAAAATACTTTAAAAATTTAATTTTCCCAAAATTTTCTTAAATATATAATATACTTCTAAAATTGTACACTAAACCCGCAAGACTCCATGCGTAAATAAGTAGAGTGCAATGGAGGTTAATTACTTTTCGTTGTCCTTGTCCTTATCTTTCCATGTGAATGTGGATAATTTCAAACAAAATTCTTAGTAATAGCTGTGGTTTGTTTTTCCGAGTTGGTAGATATCTTCACTTCACTTCAATTTTATTTTTAGATAATTGGCCAGTTAGTCTTTGTTTCCTGTTGAATTTTTTTTCGATTATTGGTTTTGCTGGACTATATTCTCAAATGATTTGCTTAGTATTCTTTTTCTGTTAGTTCTTGAAATCATTGTTGAATAATTTCGTTGAGCATTTCAAGAATATTCTCGACCTCTTCTGATTTTGTTAGTAGAAAAGCTCAGTTAAAGACAGCATACAAAATAAGAGCTCCAAGGAATAAAAATAATGAAAGATTTATGTTTAAAATTACTCGTTTTGATAAGAAATTTGAAGTCATCTACTGAAAAAAGGAAGTAAAAGTACAAAAAATATACATAGTGACCGTGGTCCTAACTACAACACACGGAACCCACTGTTTTACATCGCTCTCGGACGATGAGGTACTGAACTAACTAATATATGTGTAAGTGGTAAGTGATTGGCAAAATAATAAAGTAATAAATTTCTTCATAAAACAATGAAGGTTTGGAAGCTCTGAAGAAACATCTAGAGAACATAGTGATTGATTCAGAGAAATATGAAGACAAGGAAGAATTTCTACAATGGACAGAAGAGAACAGATGAAAAATTATAAATCAATGAGCCTGTTGTGCGAAAGGTGCTTCTAACTTTTAAAAGTTAATGACTTTGTTAAAATTGAAAGCAAAATAGTAAGAGTATACTGATTTTTTTT
>JAUIMW010001179.1:0-13395 GCA_033557785.1 Enochrus cinctus
ACCAACTTATTACGAAATGAGCAAAGTCCGTTTTTAACGAATCTTGTCACGTTGGATGAATGATGACTACTCTTCAAAAACGTTGTTCCAAATGGCACACCAAAATGTAGTGTCAGATGCGCAATTGACCACTGGAAAATAATTTCAAATGACATTTGTTAGCTTAGCTTGACTGGCTTCACGCTGCAATTAAGCCGAAATGCTCACGAGAAAGAACCATATCGTCTTCTACTACGATAATACCCGTCCTCATATTGAACGTCATGTCGTCGATTCCAACGCCAATAAGAGATGGAAGCTTTTCTTATACCCGCCATTTTTACTTGAGTAAATTGCTTGTTGAAAAACTGGTTAACGAACATAATTTATAGCGATTTAAATAACTTGGTAACCGATGTCAAAGCGCAAATTGCACCCAAGAACCTTGACTTTTTTGGCCATGGAATCATAGACATCATAGGCATTTTTATTTTCATTGAAATTTTACATGCTTTGTCCAAAAAGAAAGAATTTGCAGACTACTTTTTCCAAGAGATGAGTCTTCCGTGCTCCGACAAAGGCAACAAAAGACTGCTACTTCAATCCGTTTGGTATTTTGTTATATATCTTTGTGTCTGAATAGTCAACTCCTTTCTGACTGGTAGTATACTTATGAAAGGGGATTTTGATTTTGCTACCACCTCTTGTTGAATAATTGTGAAATTCTTCGTTTTTAGAGTACTAGTATTCTTTCAGTTTTAAATACTTCTTTGCAAAACTGATTGATGCAATGGGTTATGTTCAAAGCTGCTGTTGTGGTTGATTTAATTTGCCATTAGTCATGCTGAGCTTCAGAGAGCAGATGTTGTGTTTTAAGGAACTTTACTAATCGATTTTTTATTGCTTTTTCAAATATTTTTGATAATATTGGTAGCAAAGAAATTGATTGATAGTTCTCACATAGGTTTTTGTCTTCTTTTTTATATACTGGAGCAACTTTGGTGATTTTAAGGACGCCAGGAAACACCCCTTCACTTAAACACTTGTTTAGTGTAAGGCTGAGTAGATATGCGAGTTCTTTTATTTATTTTTTTTTTTTAGTAGGGAGGTGGATAAGCGATATATATCCTTTGTGTCTTTTGTTTGTAGAGAATTTATTATGCTTATTATCTCTGATTGAGTGGTAAATTTCATGAAAATGGATTGTAACGATTGATGTCTCTTTTTTAAATAAGACTAAGACTGTCTGTAGTTGGGATGTTGCTCACTGAATTTTCTCCTATTTTGCAGAAATAATTATTAAGTATTTCTGCTGTGAGAGTACTTTGAAGATTGTTTCCATCTGATTTTTTTAACTTCTTTCGGAGTTTATTACCTTCCATACTGCTTTTCGGGGATTTGATGATTATCATTTCATTTCTTTTTCTCTCCTTCTTGGTCAATTGTTGCTTATATATTATTTTAGGTGTTTCATGTGCATCTTGTGATACTTTGTCTTTTCGGACCGTTACAATGGTGTTTCTAAATGTATCATTTCATTTGAGTATTTCACTTTCTTAGGTTTAGAGTTGACAATTTTTTTCATTTCAGGTATATAGGTGTTATACCAATCGACAGCATTATGGAGAAACATGTAGCTTTGTTCTGCTGTTTTGCAGTCTAACATGGGAGTCCAGTTTACCTCTGATAAGGTTTTCAGGTGCTACTGTACTACCTTTAATTTGAATGATTTGTGCCAGATGATCAGCTATGTGCAAATCCCATACTTTTTTGCTTTTTATTTTATTGTTTGATGCATTTGTAAATATATTGTCTAAGCAGCTTTCACTGTGTTTTGCTATTCTAATTGGTTGTCTTGTAAGTGGTTTCAAACCAAAAGTTTCCATAACGTGTAATAAAGTGTCCTTCATTTTTGTCTAGTTTAGTAGGTCTACATTATAATCCTCGCAAGAATATACATTCCTAGTGGGGAACTCAGAGGTAGTAAACTCTTCAAAATCAACATTTCTCTGATTTTTTTCACTGTTAGTTTATTAATGTCTGACACCCCTTTATATTTTTGTTTTTGTTGCACTTCTATTAACACACCTCCTCCTCTATTTCATTCACGGCTATATCCAGCATAAACATTAAAATCTTTTATAGGTATTGTTTCCAACTCTTTTTTCAACCAGTGTTACGTTATAGAAACACTATCAAATTCTTTTTGTTGAAGATGGTAATTTAATACTTCAATTTTATTTGTTATTGACTGTATGTTGATGTTCATTAACGGTATGCATGAGTTATGTTTGGGATAGCTCAGATTTTCTGTGTTAGCCTTTACTTTATAATCGAGTTTTCTTGTTAATCTTTCTTCGAGTGTCGCTCAAACATGGAAAGCAATTCTCGAAGTGAATGGTGACTCTGCTTCGGAATAATCATCAAAAATTGTTTAATTGTTTTTATTGAATAAAAGTCGCACTACTTATGCAACAACTTAATATTTAACATTATTTTTATATTGGTTTACTCTAGTGATGGTGATGATTGTTCAAAATAAAAAGTGTTACAGTTTTTTAATTAAAATAGGAAACAGTCAGAATTAAGATCCACGTGTGTACTGTACTGTTATAATATTGTATACGAGAGAAAGGAAGTGGAGGGAAACTTACTGAGAAAGAAGGATTTTGAGAGTGAAAATCGCGCAAAAAGGCTACCCTACCTTAGATGTGTCGAGCTGGGTTGCGTTATTTTCGGTGCGTGCAACCAGTGCAAACAGGGCAGTTACTAGGTTATGGTCGAGGACAGCTCGTCTTAAAAAAAGGGACAGGTAGAACGACTAGGAAGAAGTAACAAGGTCTTCAAAAAACAGAAAAAAAAATTGGTGAGATCCCCGAGAAGAAAGCATAGCAAGAAACACAGGAGAAGCAGAGAAGGGAGGTAAAGAACATGTTTGAGCAGATAATGGAAAAAATGGAGGAAATGAGTTAAACAGAGATCAAAAGGTATGGAAAGAATACAACATTTGATCGGAGAAAATACGAAACTGAATACAAAGGTCGCAACATTGGAGGAAAGAATGGAAAGGATGGAGAGGGATGTTAAGAGAGCGGTGGAAAAAACTATTAGGGACAAGTTTAGTATAAAAATACGGGTTGTGGTGGCATGGTGGGTCACACCTCAGTATAGTTAAAAAGCAGTAAAAACAAGGAGGAAATAATGAGAACAAAAAGTAAGCTAAAGGGTACGACAATGTACGTCGATATTTACCTATAATATACGATATGTGGGTTAAGATTTTTCACTTCTTTTTTAAGAATTTCAGGCTGTACGCAGAAGGTTAGATTTGAGTTTTGTCATTATACATTGTTTTTTCAACCTCTTCTTTTCACTATTTATATCACTAATAGTTTAAATTCTTTTTAATATGGTGGATGTCCTGTATTTACTTGCAGATGACTTTTATAAATTCTAAACCTAAAAGGCTGATTGTTGCGATGTTTCTATTAGCCATTAATTAATAATTAATTGTAATTATTATTACAATTAAATAACATTCTGCATTTTTCAATAGCTGCTCGGATTCTTCGCAGATTTCTTGGTATAGATTTAAGATCCATATATCATTTCCATTGAACTTTTTTATTGCACAGATAATTTTGTGTGATGTTATGTACATATCCATTGACGCTTTGGGTTGGTTGAAAATTCAGAGAATGTCTCCTTTTTTCGAGAACTGATTTTGGCTGAAGAAGAACTATTTGCATGTTTAACTTTATCAAGACTTGATTACATTTACTTCGACTTCGTTTGAACGCAACTGCAAGTTATTTTACAAATGAAATAAAAACTGGAATCAAAAACAAAATATATTTCGCGCTTGAAATTATTATCTATAGAATGTAAATTAAAAAAATATCCGGATGCAACATGACTCAAACGAATGTGTATCGATATAAAAAATACTTTCAATATCATACACACTATCATAAATGAAATGATATAATGGAAAATTAATCTCGGCCAATTAAAGCATTCTTGTAGCGAACAAAATGCGACCTAACATTCTTTGTTCTTAATTATTGGTAATTAACTGATAATTAATAATTGCTATCTTAGATATTAACATATTTAACGAGAAAATCTGACCAGCTCACATAAATCATTTATACAAACTGGCTCGTAAAAGGCGTCTTCGCCGTTGTGTTGAGTTAATTAAGAAATTACCGTTTTTGCTTGTAGCGAAAATTCGCCTTTTTCTTATTTCTATTGTGGAAATCCGGTTCTCTTTTATTTTAAAGAAATTTTATGAACGTAAGGACGTAGTATCATTTTTAGATTGAGTATTATTAATGTTTAATTGTAATTTGAACTTTCATTACAAATACTCATAGCTAAAATTTTTACATAAAACTGTGTCAACTGGCACTTCAAAATAATTTACACCCTTAATATCGCGATATCCATCGCCTAACGACTTCCACTAACACAAGGCAATTTAAAGCCTGCAATTAGAAGTTAGAAATTCTAACGTATAAATCTAAAACGAAAATTTCCTGGTAGTTTAAATTCATAGAAATAAATCGACGTGTAAAGAATGCTATTAAGCGATACCATCATATTGTTTTAATGTTAATTTACTATTACAGCTGTACTTCCACATTCGATATGCACCAAAGGGACTACTTTTTCCCGGTAGGTATAAATTTAATTCGATATTGTTTACGACTTTAATACTAGAAGATAATTAGATTTTCCTTATTAATTACCACATAATAATCACCCGGGGAAGCAAGGAATAAATCAAAAATCATATTATGCCTTATTACGGATTTGATGGATTGCCTCCAGTTACTATTTTAATAAATTGTTTACCATAATTCTTCTCAGCTATAAATTTTACGTCAGTTTCTTTTAAACGAAATTATCTCGTATCACCTCGTTGATTATGCTGATTGGTTACTAGGGTTTTTATTTATAATTTGATACTTTGTAATATGAGCATCTGGCTGGTAGGCAGACCTCTTTGTAAAACTATTCATATATGAATGCAATACCTACGTGAAAATGATCACGAAATTTCTAATATACAAAGTCGGCGTCGCGTCGGCGCCCATCGTGTCAATGTCAAGGTCGGAATTTTTCCTAGAGAAAATAAATTTTCATACCGTGTGGTCATCACCCAAGCGAGGATGTATGTCTCCCGTGCTATGCAAATGAAACAAAATTTTTCAAAGTGACACTTTGTCTGCTCTTGTATAACTAATTAACTCCAGGAACATTTTTTTGTTTCGCGCGGCAGCTGTATAAGATATGACACTCGTTTTATAATTGCTATTGTACGAATTAATTAACAACAAACGCAATTTACAAACGACCAGGAGCTATAATAACAAATGTAGATAATTAAAGGCGGTAGGCCTGGTCTTTTTGACTGATCCAATGCATAGTTTATTATTTTCAACTTCCTCAAGTAATTAAAAGCTAAAGATGTGTGTTTCAAAAAGACCATTTTCAATTATTCGCTTTGTGTGGATTAACAAAATATTCTTCGTCCTACACAATGAAATTAATGAAGAACTGTAGGCAGCTGACTGCTTTTGGCATTAATTAAGAGAAGCAAGAATTTTGTTGAAAATTGCTTGAGCTGCCGTACTTGCTGAACGTAAGTAGTTAATTCTCATCAAATTTTATAATATAAGAAATTTATTAGTACATAATCAACACGATACTTGAATTATCTTCTAATCTAAACTTATAAACATAAATAACTCCATATTTTTAATTTATTTCGTCCTGATGCAGACGGAAGAGTTGGAGCTTATGTGAAGGGATTTTACTCTTATAACAACACGTGCTTAGGGTTGAGGGGGCGTTTGTAATTTTGATTTAGGTTGGAAGATAAATGGAAGAGCGGTCGCCTTGATGTCGAGGCAGAGGGTCAATCGAATAGGTTTCTTTAGGCGTGCGGGATGTATTTGGGATGATTATCCTTTTTGTCCTTGCTTCTTTATATTTATATGTATCATAGTTTATTAAATTTGGGTTATCCTTGCATTTAAGTAGGACTAGCTTTCTATTATTTGTTACCACTTTACAGCTAATTGTCTACCTACTTTAATACTTTTTGGGATTATTTCATTTAGAGACTGGTTAAAATCTGATTTTACAGTTTGTGTGATGGAATCACTATGACATATTTTAGTGAATTTGTCGACGTTTAACTTAAATAAATTTCGTTTTATAGAAGGGGGTAGCAAACAATTGTTTTGATTTATAATTTGAAAAGACATCACAACAAAAAAGTATTGGAGATTGAGGACATGGTTTTTGCAATTGATTTAATTTTGCTCTGAAACATTTAGAGAGTTTATAAATTTTCTTTATCAATAATGGGAACATTCGCAATCGTCATTTGTATTTAAATTATTTTGTGTTAGGGAATGTCTATAACCTAATTTATCCATATTTATATGGTTATATCGTGAAATTATTATACTCAGATCTGGTTAAAGCCAAGTTCTAAAGCTATAGAATAAAATTATACTTATTTGTATTTGGTGATCTAGAATTTATTTTCATGCTCATTATTTTTATTACATAATTTTTCGGTAACTAAACTAATTTTAATCCGATAGAGAACCAACGATTTTATTTGGTCATAAATCTTTTATGAAAAATATCAGTATGTCTGCCGGAGCGTTGAAAATAGGATATCTTTCCTAGTTACATACGACAGAATTTTTTTTTGTTGGTTTTTTAAGGTATTTAAATGTGCTTTTCTAAGTCTTTCTGATTATCGACTTGGGCTGGTAGTTCTTTGGGTGTAAGAATTTTTTGAGATTGATGATTCATTATTAGCAGGAACCAAATTGCAATACTACTTACTGTCACACATTTTAGAGGCTACTTTAACTTACCACAACTCTAACGTAGATCGAAGACTTCGTTCTTTGCTAAGACTCGTCTTATCATGATTTGGGATGAACATGTCACAGAAGAATTCTGACTGAACCAAGAGCACGGTATGAAGTTCCTACCTTACAAAACAACGTAGGAACTATATACCTCGCTAGTGGTCAACCATAAAAACTGAAGAAGGAACCTTCGGTAAAAACTTGACCTGAAAATTCCAACGTTCCTACAAGATATTTTTGAATGGTGTTAAATTATGGATGTGCAAAACAATAATTCTCGCGAACAAAAGTAATATTCAACTAAAATAAATTGTGAGGACAGTCGTCAGCTGCTTACGCATACGTGGGACGAGATAAATTCGTTGATAATAATCGAACAAAGAAAATACCTGACGACTTATTACATTCGTTTGTTGGTGTAAACGTCGGAATCACTGTCCTAAGGCATCAGTCGCAATACGTACGCGTTTTTCTGTCGCCATTGGTGCGCGTACAAAGTGTAGTTATCGACAGCTGCAAGAGTAGCCTTGTCATCATCCACTGTGCATCGGACTCAATTAACATATGACTCCCGACTCCAATTATTCCTCACACCAGCAAAAAGACCAAGAGCCGACTCCCAACTCCTTCATTATTCCAATAATTGTTGTTGCCCACGCTGCAAAACTAATTTATTTTTTGATAATTGAGAAACTAACCAGAGAAGCCGCTATGAATAGTAATTGGCTGGTGTCCGAAGTTTTGTCTTCCCGATTACTACTATTTCCAGCTGCCGAAGGGCGTTGTTTAAAAGCAAATGTTTGCTTAATGAGAAGGTGTAGTTTTTTCGCCTCCTGGTGTTGAGAAGGCCACGAGGAAGCTTCAAAATCGAAGTATTTGGTAACGCATCAGAAGATTTAGAATTGCCGCTTGTCGGACGTGTCAGTGTGACCAATGAAGTGTCACGGCGAGCACGGCCCAACGCGAGGTGCCGGGCAATACCAAGTGGCGACTCAACGGCGGAAGTCACGCGTCCAGCCACCAGCCTGTTCTATGCAGTCACGAATACAGACGCAATCTTTCTATACTGCAAATTACATACCGCTCATAACTAATATGTTTATTGTTCCCTCATGTTCAGCGGCGCTTCTTTTTGAGGAGGAAAAGTCTAGGATAGTTCGATGACCCAACACTATCGTCTATCTTTTTTCAGGGTTTCAAAGAGACTTTGGACTGTCTTCTGCGCAACAAACGCGTAGGGCGGCAGCCAAGTGGTCCCTACACCACTCCACTTACAAATAACTAATCATATATCTAAATATGAAAAATGAGTTTGATATTAAAGGCAAAGAAGAAAAACCGATACAAACGAGTAATCGATAAAAAAATGCAGTTGCAGGCACTAATTTTCAATTTGTCTTGAGGTTTTTTATCACCGCTTTTCATTTATAATTTACGCCGTACTGACCTGAATATCTTTGCGTAAGGTGTTATTACTGGGTTATATATTTTAAATTATGGGTGTACAGCGGCGTGCAAAAGATACTTCCATTTTATTATGCAGATGTTGGGGAGTATAACTACATAATTACAACTATTAACGGGTGTCGATCACTATTACGCTCAGGAATCGTTAAAAATGCCATTTAGATGTTAATTTGGAAATTAATAACTCCTTTGTTCGATCAATTAACCTTTTTTTCTATGAGAAACAATTACTCCTTTCCATAAACGTTGTGACATATATTTTTTTAGTTAAATAATAATGTTATTGTATTACTTAAGTAGGGTGGCAAAATTACATGCAAAAGCTGTAAATTTAGTGAGTGCAATGTATAAAAATGTTATAAATGTAAATTCAAATTATAATTGTAACAATTTTTTATTATTACAATAAATAGCAAAAGAAACCAAGAAGCGAGAATTTAAGTAGGTACGTTTATTAACGCCATTTTACTCTTAATATACGACCCTAATTATACTTCATCCAGAGTTTAATTAATGTTTTAAGTAACGTAGCAATAACATTAACTGGAAACAACGTTAATATATTTACAATTAACAGTAGTTAATTTTAAAAACCGAGATAAACTAATTAAATTTTATTATTTCACTTGCTATCTAAAATGTGTGTGAAGTTTTTTTCCATGAGAACTTTCATCGTTACCTACCATAACGTCTTCGTGTCGAGCAGCTCGGTCGTCCGTCAAAGGTATCAAATTGAATAGTATTGATTTTAATAGACCGTTTAGATCTGTATCTCTTGATTAAGTCGGATTGGCTTCTGCCAATTAAATGTATAATTGCATATTACGCTTTGGATCAAGACATCACGCCGAGCTAATTAAGATGCTGGTTCTATCACGATGCCGGAAACAAGTAAATGAATGAATATTTGTTATTATGGAAAAGAGTATTTAGTGAACGGCTTCAAACTAAACGCCTCTATTTATTTAATACTTTTACTCGGTTTATTTAAACGTATGTGAAGTGAAGAGAGTTGTGTTACGCACAGGATGTGAAAGCTCCGGGCCTTGAATTATGGGGATGCGCTATTATGCGAACATCCCCCCATCTATCTGTCCTAGAGCCCGAAGTGGAGACGCTTACCAAGAATATATCATCGTTTCAAGTTATATCGGCATACCTTAAAGGGCTTATAAAACTCAAAATGCATATCTGCCCATAACTCGGGCAAGTATCCACTAAATTCAGCATGTTCGAGGAAACCAGAAAACGCCTTTATCGCTCAACCGCAGGGTCTCAGGTATTATAAAATGATTTAGACGGAGCCAAATGGAAAGAGAAAATATATGGGCATATCTTATATATATATTATTAGTTATAATAATATATGATCTTAGACGTTCGCGTGAGATTTAAAAGCCAATCGGAGTAATATCTTGTTACGTTTGAAACGCTAAGGATGTCTTCTTTCTCGGCTGTCTCTCCTTTTAAACACCTGGTGAGAGATAAAATTAATGTCTCTCCAAGTATGGCGTATTTGACAAATATTTATTTCGCGATTAAATCGTTTTCTTACAATTTCTAATGAGAAACTGGATAACATTATACAGGGATGTAAGATGTTACAAGCTAAAATAAATTAACCCACATTTACGTTTCAGACGTATTTAATAAATCGAATCGATGGTCATCTAAAAGACGACATGAATTAATCTAAAAAATTCCATATAAATTAATTAAAAATTATTAAATTACGATGTGACTTCCGCAAATTTAATTAAAAACCTGTTATTTATTTCATTAAATAACAAAAGTAAAAACCGAAATGGGTTAATAAGAATCCCCAGCAGGACATAATTTGCCTGATGCACCGCTGGCACACCACGGCAATAATAAAACTGAATTAAAAATGACAATTTGGGAGGCACAATCGCTCGCGGAAATAGCGGAGAACCAATTACATGTACGGAAAAAACGGAAGAGTAATTAAATTAAAGCTAAAAACAGACTTGCAGCCGCCATGCCATGCGATGAGAAGTGAAACAGCTATAACGTAATAAATGACGGAATGCTTTTATGGCATTCGAATGATAACTGGACTTTATTTTACTTTTTAATGTCGTACAAATATTGATAGAGTTGTTCTGTTATGGCATATTTTTTCGTTTATACAGAAATTAATAATTTTTTATTAGGATGTATGCCCATATAAGCTAATCAGGCTTAATGAATTAGAAGAAGAGTGAAAATCAAAAGCCCAACTCCCCTTGCATCTCTTTACATCTTCAACGACATCATCGTATACATTTCGGCCAAGAGACCGACTGTGCTCTTTGCACACAATTGAACGAAATTTTGGTTTTCTCTGTGTTAATTTTCAGAACAATCCATCTGCTTGATGCGTTAAGCTCTGTTGAGATTTTGCAGTTCAAAGGCGTTATGTGTAAACATACAATGTTGTTCTATTGAAACTGCAAAAATGCAACAGATGGAATATTGCTTATCCTAACCCAGCCTAATGGTTTCTTTATAGAGCGACTACATTCATAAATCTCTCTTGGGGATCACTTAGTTCAAAACAATAGTAATAATAATCAAGTAAGATAAGCATATGTTAACCATATAGTATAAACAATGTATTTCTATGCAGCAAGTGACTAAAGCAATTTAACCCTGTATTAAAGAGTGTTCTGGTAATTTAATCGCGCAAAGTATAATAATCACGAGTATAGCAATAAAGAGGAAATAGCGGCTCATAAACGGCTTCCAGTCCCTACATATATAGAGTTTTATTGTTCGTATAAACCATATTAAAGTAATTTTAAGTAATAATGCCAATACTGAAACAAACCTACCAATTAACTATCATATATTCCATAACTTAAGTGTTGATTAATGAACTTGATAAATAGACCAATTTCGAAATTAACATGCGAAATTGAGAAAAATGTCTTCATTACTTTATTAATTACACAATTTATCATATTATTCCCTGCCCATTTTTTATTAAAACTTTATTTTCTATGTTTTTATTTACATACTAATTAATTTACTTAATTTAGCTTAATAATTTTTATTTCGTCTGTACTTTGAACGCGAACACTGTACACTTAGGTACGTATGTGAATAAATTCTATTAGATAACAATCTAGTTCTGTTAGTTGAGTGAATCTAAATATTATGAATAATAAATAATGTTTTAACAGAAAAATAACGTGTTGGAGTGTGGAAATAAAAAAATGCGAGTAGGGTAAAAGTATTTTTACTATGTTATTTATTAAGTACACCCCACATTTGAATATGTAAATATAATTACCTCAAATGTCAGCCGGTTGGACAGACGAACAATTAAGTTAAGCTCGGCCCACCAGAGTGGGCTGCCATCGGCCAGCACTTAGCTGAAAGGACCTCAACTTATATCGGAGCGTTTCATCTAAAAATGCGCCGGACAAACGGACCGAGACCGTCACTAGGGAAAAAGGTAAGTGGCCATAGGGAATTTTGATGAAATATTCTCGAACCAACCAATAAATTATCTATGTGGATAGGAAACAACAACAGCGCCATTAATAATATTTGCGTTGTTAAGTTGAATGACAACCAATAATTGATATATCAAACTGCATGCCCGATTACAAATCGTTGTGGGTAATGGCTTATTTGCAATTCTGGTACTGGATGAATTGTTTGGTTTGGTCGTGTACGCAATCGAAAATTATTTATTATTGATTGCAAATTAGATGGCTTGTATTTATCAAAATAGGATGGATTATTCATTGGGCAGTGTAAATTAATTGATACAAGTTTGGTTATCCGTAAACATCAGCTAAAAGCTTTTTGAGACAAACTCGTTTGTTAATTGTTGTTTGTTTCATTTGGATCGCCTGGGGATTATTATATAGAACACCTCCAAATCACAATAATAGACTTGGAATAAACCAATAAGAACCTGCAATTTATCATTTAATTAAATAGCTTTGTTTTCAGAAAAATAGAATTTAATTAATAAATAACGGGTAAGAACAACTTACATTTCAAAATCTACACAATCTACCGAACATGACGTCCAAATTTCTACGGAAAAACGTTAAATTAATTACAATGTGGAAACGAAAAGCAAAACGAAATCAACAACCAGCCAGAACAACGTTATTTCCCGGATTATTAATTTAAATTCCGTTAATATGTCACAAAATATTTATGCACGTTAAGCTTCTTATCTAATCGGGACCGTTTAAACTACTCCATAACTGAGTGCCTATCATCAATCACGGCTTAACGCTACCGAATCTATGCAACCAGTTAAACACAGCTGAGTGCAAATTGCATATGCAAGCGCCTAATTATACCCGCTTCCGTGACAGACCGGGACGAACGTTCGAGCTAGAGAGAAACATACTCCGGGAGCTTTTACCTTTGCGAGGTATAATTAATTTAAAATTAGAGCTTAATTAACTCGTAAATGGAAAACATATCAACCGGATTGTAAGTTAGTAATGAATATTAAATCGTTCTATTTAAAAACATAGGACAGATAAGAAGAAAGACATAAAATGAGTTATTAAAGCTATTTTTACAATGTTAATATATTACTTAAATGTCTTTGAGAGCTTTTGCGTTATAAATATAAATTTGGTGCGTTTCTTCCTATTTTGGTGCTTAATACTTTATGAACAAAGTATATTTTTAAGATTTTAACAAATTAAAGAGGTTTTGATAAAGATAGAAGTTATATTATTTTATACTTAGAATACTAAATAATTTTGAAATCCTTTTCCTTAAAGTTTGCAGTAAGTGAGCCAATTTTTGGCGAATCACTACAAGACAGGGAAATATGTTGTGTCAAACCTCTAGGTGAAAAAGAAATTGTTTTACGATTGACCTATGCGAAATTATTATAAATGCAATTATGCATTGCAGATACAAAAATAAATTTAAAAATCAATCGAAATGAGGCTCTTTCCGCAATTTATCGCCGTCGTCTTTTTTGATGAAGACTTGCTTCTCTAACAATCTTGCAAATGATAGGAAAGTCTACCACGGAAACTGCTACAATAGTAACTTAGACGAA
>JAUIMW010001180.1:0-13393 GCA_033557785.1 Enochrus cinctus
GCAATATCTTTGCTATCTTCATTCCTTCTGGAAAAACACCCTTGTTCAGGCAGCCATTCACGATGTCCACAAGTGGCTGGGTAATCTCATTTGCCAGTTGTTTGACCAGTCTGGAGTCTATGTCATATATGTCCTTGATGCATTTAGTTTTAAGTTTTTGGATGTGTCTCTTAATGTCACCTTTATGAACAGGAAAGAAGAAGATCGAACGCTCCTTGACTGGAACCTTCCTGAGTAAGTACGCAGGTCGTTTCTGTATCATTGGTATATCTTCATCTACTTCTGAGGCTATGTTTTTGAGAAATGTGTTAAATTCTTCAGCAGAGTTTCTCTTCATATAAGACTTCACAAGGCTTTCTGCATGTTATCCAATTTGTAAATTTGTTTGATATTTACCCTTTGTTTTTCTTGTTTGGTCAAGTTGAAATAGAATCTTTTATAGTTATTATAAATTTCGTTCATTTCCTCATCACCTGTTCTTTTAAGTGAGTCATGGATGAGATCAAGAGTCTCCTTTACTTGTTTTAATTTATCTGAAACCCATAACTGAGCGGGCTTCTGTTTCTTTTTCTTCAAGGGGATGTTGGCAAAATGATGAAACTGGAAAGTAGCCAGAAAGTTCCTAAATTTGGCATTTGGATCGTCCTCCAAGTACACGCTTGACCAACATTCACCAGAAAGTCCATCTTTTACCCTTTGAATATTTTGTTTATTGTAGTGTCTAGTCATAGTTGCCACAGAACTTCCCCCATCCACTTCTACCTCAATCGCTTGAGCTATATGATTGGACACATTTGTAGAGTACGTGTATGCACTAAAATTTTCCATGTTGGTAAATATATTGTCAGGGCCAGTTTTAGTTCCATTATAGTATTGTCTGGTGAAGGTAAATATTTTTCTCTGGAGATTGTAGCTCAGAAAAAGGTTCATAATCTCCCTGGCATCTCGTGTTCCTTTGAGAAAATCTGCATTGAAGTCACCTGCAAACAAAATTTTAGGTGATAAATCATATTTTCCAAATATATGATGAGTTTTTTAGTTCACATATACCTTCGATGGTAAGGTTTGATATGTATTCTACCTTGGTGCATTCAATGTCTTGCTTCACACATATACACATACCTCCACCCTTTTTCGAGCATCTTGCATAGCAGCTGACCTACTTGTAACCAGTCATATTGTAATAGGAGTTGACAGTACAGTGGATAGACCTAATTTATCTTTAAATTCCTATAGACAGTTTTTTCTTTTTCAGTGAAGAGTAAAATTAAACATTCAAATGTGAATATAATCTGGCCTTGCTGTTAGGGTGTCATTTTCAAAAACATGTAAGGCAGTACGTCCATTAAAATTTAATCCTTTCCATATCATCATCGAGCTGCCTCCAAAAGATCCTACTTGTCTCATAGTAGCATCCAAGAGACAGAAATTGGATTGATCTATGAAAAAAACTTGGTCTCGTTGGTTTATATTCCTACTTGCATACTCCACTGCAAAATTTTTCCTTGCTCTACAATATGCTAGAGTTGAATAGGGAACAATGAAGTCTACTACGCATGGTCTGTATGGATATAAGTCTTCCAGTCTGCTGGACTGTTCTTGTCTTCTGTTGCAACTGCCCTAGCCAATTGTTCATGATTAAATGTTTACTGTCTATGTTATGAACAACTGAATTGGTGTACAGAGTAAAACTGATTAAATCCACATCCATTTGATTTCATATGTTTGGGCCTTTTCATTAGACAACCATAAATTGGGATTTCTGTTTTAATTTAGTAAGTTATCAATATTTCAGTAAGTGATACCTACATCACTGTGTGTAGTTTACTTACAAAATAAGATAACATTAAAAAGATATAATTAACTTATTTCTTAATAAATGGTCGTGTTCAGCTGTACACAGCATTTTGCTGAGACTCTGTGGTAAATGATTCGGCGATGAGAAGTGCATTCCGCCCACATTCAGCCTGTTTAGATTGCCCTTTGTGTCATTTTTTAAAAAGTATTATAGAAGATGAAGAAAGAGAAGTTCCCAAATGGAATAGAAATTATTATGACATGATAATTCATAGATCATAATCATAATGAGCACTGGGCTAAATGAATTCAGCGTACTTTCAGTTGGCGGTTGCAGACAGACAACGCTATAGCTCTACTGTTATTTTTATATGGTTGAGTTTCAACATTTCACTAATAAATTTAAAAAAAAATCTTAAGAGTAAAGTACCACTACAGGTAAACAAATTTCCGCCAAAAACTAATCAGTCCTCACAATTAATATTAGAAGCCTAAATACAAAATTTCAATTAGATATTCCACATAGTTTGGCTGCTAGAGAGGACATAGACAAACATTGTTTAAATATGGTTTTTGGATTCAGTAAACATCAAAATAAATATTTCCGCAAAAAAATCCATCACTAGACTCTTTTCATAAAAAAAATATATTTATAATAAGGCACAAGCGAGTCAGCGAGCAGCGAAGAAAAAAATATAAATGGTAAAGGAGTAAAGATTGACTATCCCATCAATCAATGTACGGCTAATTATGTTTTACATAAATGAAGGTAGAATTACATTCGTTAATTGATAAATACGTTTATTATTAATTTAACATTACTACTTATGTTTGTACGTACAGTAGGAGTTGCTTACGTCCATGGACAGAAGGCAGCGGGGTCCATGTTCGAATATTGTCACTGTCATAGGGCATAATGATATGTCAACGTCAACGTCAATGTCAACGTCAATCTGAGAATTTGAGCCAACGCTACTATTTGGGCGCCATCTATTTTGCATTAATTAACCTGATTTTTGTTTTGTTTTGTTGAAGAATTTATTATTAATTGCGCATAATTTTTTCAAGTCAATAAATTAGCATACGACTGAAATAGAAATAACTCAACCCATCTATTTACAAATTACGTAAGTAACAATTACGACTAATGTAGACACAATCATTGATTTTCTCGTATAACCTAAAAGTCTACTTTTATTTTTATTAGTAAGCAAATGTTGCGTCTGGTATTGAAGATCTGATTAGTGTTTTGATTTCAGGTGAATCCGTTCAATATGGTTACCGATGATATGTTATATTTAAGTTATTTAACAGAAAAACCCCAGAGTCTTCTTCTGCAGAACCCAGAAGAAGGTTTAGGGGTTCATTACTCTAGTTTAAACGTAGAACCTATGTTTACTGATATCACCGAAGGTACCTCCTCCTGGGCCATCGATGGACTTCCTATTTTAATGAATAATTCTGAAGAAGGTATGTAATACTTCCAACTTTTAAATGAAATTTTTCCATTGCGATAATTCATGTTTTAGATCAAACAATTGACACTTGCTTAGATGTCCAAGAAAACAACCTTTCTGAGATATATAACAACTCGGAACCTTCAAAAGACACTTCAGAAACTTTGGAAAACATCGAAGATTCAGAAATCCTTTCATTCCCTCTAGACGTCTCCAATAAAAGTCTCGTAACTTCAAACGGTTTGTTTTTATCCAACGACGTTTTATTACACTTTAATTTAAAGAATGACGAACAAGCCGTGGAAGAAACAGACAAACAGCTTTCTGCAGAACTTAACAACATGGAAACCTTGGTTCCAAAAGGAAACCAATTATTTACTTTAAACTACGAACCTACAACAGGTTCTATTAACCCAGACATAGAAGATATTAATACAGTTGAAGAAACCACCGTTGGCGAAAGTCCTACTCAAAGTATTGTAAGCTTGTCCGAACTAGCCAGCAACAACAACGATGTCATCCAGCTGCTTAATTATGACGGAACTATCATCACAATAAATAAACAGATGTTAGCCCCAGCTCCTCGTCACATAGAGCCACCTAAAGAAGATCAAGACATTTCCCAAATAATCGAGGGCATGTACGAGCAAATAGTTGCTCACAAATGTTCCAAGTGCGGCTTTATTTGCGAAGCTCGCCTTGACATGATAAAACACGTCTTAGAAACTCATGTGCAACAGCAAATTGCTACCGCAAAAAAGAATATAGAATTGAAAAAGAAAGTTGCGCTAATTAAAAAACCAAACAAATCCACTACAAACGGAGAAGTCCCAATGAAATCACTTTTAAATGTAAACAACATAAATAAAAAAGAAGTAACCACAGTTTATTTGTGCAGCGTCTGCAACATGACATGCGTAAACACCGAAGATCTTAAGAACCACATGGCAAATATACACAAACTAATTGCTACCAACGATAAAAAAGAAACGGCAACCGGAAACAAACCTCAAGACCCCGAAATACAACCTTTAACAAGTACAAAAATTCTACATAAATCTCTTGTGCAATCGCAAGAAAAAGCCAAAAAAATCAAATGTTCAATTAAGGGGTGCGTCGCTAGGTTCTCTCAAGACTCTATAAGGTTGCGGCATGAAAAGTGCCACGTAGACGGACAAAAAAAGCAGTTCAAGTGCACCGTCTGCAACAAGCTCTTTTCAATCTGGAGAATTTGCAGTCTTCACATATGGAAATGCCACAAAATCGATGTTGGACTGCTCAGTTGCCCCATGTGCAACAATTACAAATCCCTCTCGGCCTATAATTTGTTAAATCACATGGCTACACACACGAGCGAATACCCGTTTGTATGTTCCTATTGTGGGAAGAAATTTAAGCAGATGTCTCAGCTACGCAACCATCACATCACCCACATAGACTCAACTGAAGATCTTCCTAATTGGGCCTCGCAGCAAAAATGTGATCAATGCGGAAACTTCTTTTCAAGCTCAAAGAGTTTAAAGAAACATATTCAACAAGTCCATAATAAATTTAAACCATTTATTTGTAACATATGTGGACACAACACCACAAGAAAAGCTATGCTGCAATTGCATTTGAGGCAGCACACTGGGGAAAAGCCTCATAAATGCAAAATTTGCGATTACAGCACAGGCGACCACAATTCTTTACGAAGGCACTTGATGCGTCACAATGGAAGCGCCAAGTATAATTGCCCGCATTGCGAATACAAGTGCATTCAGAGCAGTTCATTTAAGGAGCACATCGCTAAGAAGCACCCTGGGATGGGCGGAACATTTTCTTGCAACGTGTGCTCCTTTAGGTTTGTAAACGAGCTAGCTTATAACAATCACGTGCAGGAACATCTGAAAGAACAGAATGAAAATCAAAATGGTGACAATTCAAACGATGCCACAAATAACAGGGAATCAAACAAAAATCAGCCAAAGTTAGAAGTTGAGGACGACGAAACCCAAAACTGTTTTCTTCCGTCGGACCACACAGAAGACACCATCGACACTGGAGGAATAACTATTCCAGCGGGATCTGAGATACACGTTTAAAAATAAATAGTTTTATTTTTGTATGATATTTACATATAATATTTTGTTATTAAGTCTATTTATGATTTTTTTTTTAATAATTATTTTTTATATTGTTATATATTTTGTAGTACCTTATAGTTTATGAAGTACTAATAATTAGCCAAATTTATAGAAACTGTTCCTTAGATAAAAATGTTACTCGTTTTCCTTGTTTTGACCCTTTAAATGCCCAGTAACTGATAGCAATATACTAGATAATACAGCAAACGTTTAAAATATTCAAAGTTAATATTTAACCAATTAGAATATTACATATCTATCAATAGGTGTTTTTTTTTATAATTATATACTTGTAACACTTTCTTAGAAGCAGTTAAAGGGTTGAAAGTTAGATGAAGGTAGAAAAGATTCATTTTTAGCTTATGTATGTTATGCTTTAAAATTTGCTAAATTATTTGTAATAAAATCTTTAAAATAATGTTTTTATTATTTAATTTTTTTACTACTCTAGTGCAGTACATAATTTACACACAATGTGTTGTTTTTATTGTGTGCAAAATTCCTATGCGATAAGAGACAGTCGGTTAAAGTGGTAATGCAAGGCTTCACTAGTCACAGAGGTTCTATGAAATCTGCAGGGTATATAATTGCAAGGTTGTATGACAACAGTTTATTTACAAAATATGTACAATATTAACAATAATAAATAAATTACCATCTTTTTGACAACTTTCAAAAAATACTACATAATATAAAAATTAATTCACAATACATGTAATTACTCTTTAAAATAAAATGTTACAAAACACACAATATGTGCTACACACTTTAAATTCTAGTTACTTAATTCTATTATTCATTTTCTATATTAAATAAAGTATTGATTGTTTAAGGTCTTAGTTATAAACTATGAAGTAAATATAATCAATACTTTATTATATTGCAATAGGTCCTCAAAATTTTTAAATAGCGCAGATTTTTAAAATTAAGAAATTTTTTATATAATAAACCGGTTCACAAAATATAATTTATCTTTAAAATATTTCACAAGATAAAGATTCTAATTTCAACAGATTTTATAACAGAAATATACCCTTTAATAAACAGTTCACAAATAATTAATAGCTTTTAAGATTATTTTCATAAAAGATCTGAAAATATTTCATTTGTAAAAGTTTATCAGAATATTTATATATTTTTTTGGCTTGTAATAATACTGTAAATATCGTAATATTACTTCATTTCTATAATATAATTTAGGTACCCTGTATATAATTTAAATTTATACATCTTTTTTTCAAAATTTAAACCTATTTTATTTTTCTTTATATTGTGCCAACAAAATGACCTTTAAACTCCATAATGTACAAACAACACACACATTTTTACATTAATGTTCACTTGCAACCACACTTATCAACTAAACATCTTACTTTCTTATAGAAGAAGATATTACTTTATCACAATGTTCCTTATTTTTATCACCTGTATAAAGGTTATCACCTTCGATACGCTCTTCAATCTCCCTCTTTTTTCGAATTTCCTGTTCAGAAAGTATATCACGCCTCAAAACTTTAAGGTCATTTTTAATAACTTCTTCTAATGCCTTTTCGTTTTTCTTCTTACCTTCTATATTGGTCTCTTTTTCATTAGTTTTATTGTCTAAATTTTCTTTAACTTCAGTTTTCTTCTCCTTATTTCCTTGAAGTACAGTGATTAAATTAATGCTGGGCACAGGCGGAGCATCCCCTTTTACTTTCGCCTGAACAGCCTGGTTACTTTGTATTTTCAATTCCGCATTTGTATAGTTTTCAGCATGAAATGAAGTCAAATTGTTTGTTTTCATGATAGGAATCGGAATCAACTTTTGAAAATCATAGCCGTCTTTTTTCTTCTGTGTTTCTGGTTGAGCATCTTTCGCAATATTTTTTTCTTCCTTTTGTTCTGGAGGATTTGCCATATAATTTGTTCTTTTTACCAACTGAATTTCAGGAGTTGTTTTATCTACAACTTTATCTTGAATCTTAACTTCTTGTTGCTCTTTCACACTAGGCTGACCTTGCGCAACATTTATATTTTCTTGTTTTATGTGTTCAAATGTTGCTACGACTTTCTTGATACCTTGTATGGCTTCATCTGGAGAATCCTTACTTATGTTAGCAACAAGGTCCACAATAGCTTTTTTTGCTACGGAAGCGATTGCGTCAATAGCTTCGACTGCTATTCGCTTCCCCTCTAAAATTTTATTTTGTTTTTCGTCCACTTGCTGCAAATTATCTTTTTTTGGTTGCTTTGCTTCATTTTCTTCTCCTGGTACTGGTTTAGCTTGTACTTCGTTAGGATGCATTTCTTTATCCGACTGACTATTCACCTCTTTGTTTAAACCAATATTTTCTACATTCGGCACCACAGGCACTTCTTTTCTTTCAATTTCTTGCTGCTGTTGAATTTCTTTTTCTTCTTTTTTTATTGCTTCTATGTCCACTTCATCTTTCTTTTGGACCTTTTCATCTTCACTGAAGGTATCGGCTTGAACAGACTTTTCAGTCACTTTAACTTCAAATGTTTTGGTTTTTTCTTCCTTTTCTGGTTTTGTTTCCTTACTTTCAATTACGTTAGGTTCTTTTTCATTAATTATTTGAGGTGCATTTTCATTCTGTTTTATTTCAGCTTCATTGCTGGGCTCGTTCTTTATTTGCAAAACATCTTCAGACTTATCTTTTATTTCTTCCTGAAGAGGCACAGGTGGTAAAACCACTTCGGGTTTTGGTGCTTCCAACTTTTTTCGAGGGTCTTCAATAGGAATTTCCAACTTTGGTTTTTCTTTAGGTTCGGGCACTTCCACTGGAGCTTCCGGTTGCGGAGGCTCATGCCGTACCTCTTTAATTTCTTTATCGTTGACAATCACATCATTTCTTAAAGGTTTTATCTCTTCGAGAGTCTTATCAGGGACTATTTCCAGTGGAACTTTAACTAAAAAGAAAACAGTTTTTTTATAAAAAGGAAAGGTGATAATAAGAATTGAAAAGTTAGAATGAGATTCTTTATTATAGAATTAATAAAGGGATTAGTGGTTTGTACTCTTGAATGCATTATTTTGATTATTAAGGTATTTAATAGTTGAGTAAGTAGCAGTTGCTCTCATGGGGCTTACCTGGTGAAGGTACGTCAATTTTAACAAGGTTGGGAACATGTTCTTGAATTGGAATATTTTGGGATATCTCTAGCTTTTCTGTGATAGGATTCATAGATGCTTCTTCGAATGCATATAAATTTGCATAGGTGCCCAAAACCATTACAACAATTCCGATGAACAGCATGATCTATAATTTTTTTTAATTAGCGCAACACTTTCATTATTATTTTTTAACTTACTTGAGCCAATATCCTTTCATTTGTATTTTTTGAAGATAAACATATGAAGCAAGTGGCGGGGAATATGACGCAAATCATAACTCCAATAGTTGAACCTACTAAACCTAGCACTAACTCAATGTTAGGTATCATAACTCCAGTAACTAATGATGCAAACACAATTAGAAATGTTAAGGTCTTAAATTTTCCCTCTGGAATATAATTTGAGATACCTTCGTGAAGTGTGTAGGCCTAAAATAATTTTCGTGATTATTTTATAATTGTAAATTTAAGTATAAGTCTTACATTTTTATAGAGCAATGAATGTAGGCTTGCTCTACACGGAAAAATAACCAAGGGGAAACTAAATGCTACAGACAACACAAATCCTATTTTCATGGTTGAAGTGACGAACGATGGTTGAAAACTCAACAAAATGTTGCCGCTGAAGTTCTGTTCTGAGACGGCTATGTAGCCGAAAACTCCAACAAATATATAAACGCAAGTACATATATTTACAGCAGTCCGTATTAATTCATTCATTTTTTCTAGAGAGGCATTTGGAATTGCTTGATATATTTCAAACAGTTGCCTAAAATATACCTTATTTAAATTGAAAAAAGATTTTTTTTTAATTTACTTACGTTTGACAAAATAAAGCCATGGAAAATATAGGAATACATTGTAATATTCCTGCAGGCCTCCAGAATTCCACTTTATCATACCAATCTCCTGATAAAATTCGAGGGGCGGATTCTGCAATAATCTAAAACAAGAATTAAGTAAACTATTAACAAAAGTTATTTTAGTGTTACCTTTAAAACAAGGCATCCGTAGAAAGCTATCGTTGCTGTGCATACACCGCTCAAACTATCTACGTTTCTTAACAGTCCAAGGGGTAAAATGCAGAATAAAGCCAACGCCATTAAAATGCTAGTCCTTAGAGCACTAGTTATATGAACTCCGGTCATTTCAGCTACGATTTCCGGGCCCAAATCGCCCATAACAACAAAAAAAGCTATGCAAGTACCTATCAGAAATCCAATCATCCCGATTTCTATAATTAGTTTTCCAATGGAACCAAAGGCGTGAAATGCTGTAAGAAAAAATATAAATTTACGCTCAGATATTCCTTTAATGTACTCAACTTACCTAAAAATTCAAATGTTCGTAATCTTGATTTAATGGCTGATTTTAAGAGAAAGTGGCAAGCCAAACGCGATATTATGCTACTGAGAAGCAACAAAAGAATGGAGAGAACTATTCCACACTAAAAAGTTTGAAATATTGTTAATGAAAGTTTAAAAGTTGCAAAGCCATAAATAACCACCTGTTTGAAACAGTAGGGCATTGCCAATATGCTTACTCCTATAATACTATTAGCCAGAGTCATAACATGCATAGTTTGGGAATCCATTTTAAACGTAGTAGACTTCCTGGTAATAGAAACTAAAAATATATTGTCTATAACGGTAATTACATTGCTATCACTGCATTTAAATGAATATTTGCGACGCGCTTATCGGAGAATTTAAACCGCAAAGTTGAAACGTCAAACATAAACGTCATTGTAAACGTCAAATTTTCCCCTAAACAGGAGCGCCAACCAATTTAAAAAAGGAGCTTCTTTTTTTGTCATTTTGATTTTTAATGAGCGAAACAAAGAAAGCAATAGTGCCTGGAAAGTTTTTTGCCTGGCTGTTACATCACTTGTTGTCAAAAAATAACCTTAAATATAAACGTCAAAACTTAATCAAAACAATAGTAGGGAGTAAACCATGAATATTTTACCACATAAAAGGTAAGTTTAAAGTCCCAATTAAAAAATTTAAATAACTTTATTTGTTTTTTAGTTGGCATGTTCGTACTAAAAAGAACATTGCAAGAGTTCGAAGAGATGAAGCGAAGGCAGCTGAGGAAGAAAGGCTAAAACAAGAAAAAGTTAAATTAGCTGTAAGTTGTTGGTAAAAATGGTTTTTTTATAGTAACAATTGGACAATTGTAGGAACGTGAAGCTAGGACAGAACTGCTGCGTCAAAGAGCAAGAGGCAATGTACCATTAAGGAAAGACTTTATATCATTTGCAAATGAAGGGGAAGCACCCGAAGTGCCGCAAACTGCAGTTGAAGGTCCCACTGAACACGTGAACTTTTTCAAAGAACTTGAAGAAGGCACCGCTGAATTCAAAACGATTAATAAGGAACACGAAAAAGAAAAGAAGCAAGAGCAAGAAAAGTATGAAAAACAAATTGGTTACTTGACGTATCTTGGGCAAGACACTCATGAGGCTTTAGGGACTAAAAGTTGGTATAACGTTGCCCCTGAAAGAGATAGTAAAAAAGACAAAGGGGAGGTAAACTTTAAGGTAAAGAACAGGGAAGATCCTTTGAATATTATAAAAAAGTATTTAGGTGACGATAAAATAAAACCAAAAGAATCTTCAAGTAATGCTGTATTTCCTGTTACTTCATACAAGGAGACGTCGCAAGATAAACGGTCGCCCAAAAAGCGTAAAAGAAGCAGCAGTTCTGAAGACGAAGGGCGACCCAAAAAGGATAAGAAAAAAAAACACAAAAAGCATAAGAAACACAAACATAAAAAGAAGAAGCAGTCAAGTGATTCGGAAGTGTCATGTGATTCGGATGAAGAACGCATTGAAGAAGAGAAAAAAAGGAAACTGGAGGTGTTAAGGTTGGAACGGCTTAAACGAGAGGCTGAGGAAAGAAGAAAAGAAGAGGCTTTGCTTGCTAAAATTAACGGTACGGCTCCAAAAGAAAAACCGGTGGAATCAAACCATGTTAACAGAAAATATAATTCCCAGTTTAACCCAGAATTAGCTAAGCAAAATTATGTACCTTTGTCAACAAGAAGATAACAAATATAATTTATTAATTATAAAACATTTTTTAATTAAAAAAAAAACAACTTGATATAATATGTATAAAATATTACATTACAATTTATTTCCACAAAACAATAATGTTACTATCTCGCTCCAATTGATCTTCCAGCTGCTGCATGCTGATTCCTGTACCGCAACATATCTCGTCTAAGTTAGAGGCCCCAGATAAAGACATTTGCAAATCGGGGGGATCCGACAATAAAACAGGGTACTTATTGACTCTTCTTATTAAACCTTCCAGAACTCCAAACTGTACCAACTTCCTCTCATTTATTTTTAGGAGTGCTGGATTAAACCGCACGCACAAATCTCTTATAGTTGTCCCTCTGGTCATGGCAGCGTATATTCTAAATACATCTCGTAAATTCGGTAGCTGTCTTTGGGATTTAGCAACATACAATAAACATTTACTTTGCAATTCTGCATCATGCGCCAATTTGTTCAGCTTTGGTGTGGTGCAGTAAACGTTCCCATATTGAAAAATTGGTACTAAAGCAACTAAACCGTAATAAACTAAATTTTGCACACAGGCCTTGACAAGGTTATTTTCTACGTCCGATAAGACTGCTATTCTCGCAACATGGTTAAAACCGTCGATGTACGGAGCAACTTGCTGTGTTGTTAAGTCCCATTGTTCAGAAGGGAGCTCTTTTATAAACACTGGAACTTGGTAGTCTAGCACGGGGTTAGGGTCATTTCTGATCTGCACTACCTTTAAGTGAGTAGCTGTGGGGCCACCCATTAGAGCGCATTCCCCCTTGGTGTTCAAATCTTCTAAAACTTGCTTAAGGATCACACGTAACTTATTAACGGATGCGCCACTAGATAAAAAATTATTTTCTATTTCCATGGCCATTAGGTAATCGGATAATTTGGTAACAACAGCTTCATAATGCACTGTTCTCGAGTTACTGTCGCACACGAAGCATAAGTTGAAGTGGTAAGCGTTACGTGCATACTTTTTATCGTCTATCCTTACGGGAAAGCCTAGTATTTTGTAGTCGCACAATGTCCTGCAATTAAAATTACTTCGAATTACGTTAAGTGTTTACTTTAGGAGTTAAATATTTGAGAATCGAGTAGCTTACACTGTGATTGTACTCCGCTGTAAGTCGGCTTTTGTTATGATGTAAACGCTAATGCTATCGAAGAGCTCTTTCGAAATGTAGTTTTCAGGATATTGGCAAGTAATAATGGGCCCTGCCGTAGGATGGAATTCACAAAAGAAAATGCACCTAATTGTGGCATCGAGAGTGTTTTCCTTTTCCTCGACTTTATCCATTTTTATTGTTGAATTTCAAGGTTATAATGGTTAAGTTGTATTCATTTTAATATATTAAAATTAAAGTAAACATTAAAGTTTAGTGAAGATAATTATCTATATATTGTTATCACAGTCTCTAAATATTTTAGAAAATTATATGTTCGTCTCTTTTTATTATTTTGTCTTGTTTAATAAAAGTAAACAATTGTGAGTTAGGCAACTTATAATGCACTAAGTACCAGGGACACGTATATACATAATCTCTGCTAAGTACTTGCCTACACTGTAAAGTATACAGAGAGTACACTAAAATAAATGTATTTATTATAAAATTAATTTTTTTAATGTTACACATTTTATAAATATATATATATAAATATATATATATATATAATTGGATACCACTCTACCGGTTAGGTGTGTGGTTTATTTGTCTTTGTCCTGTTATCCATGTACAAATCTTCCCCATATCTTCTTATCTCTTGCCATGCGCTTTGCTTCCTCCAGACTCTTCCCCCTGCTCTTCAGTATTTCCTCAATGTTATCGTCCCAT
>JAUIMW010001181.1:0-13390 GCA_033557785.1 Enochrus cinctus
TGTTTAATGCTTATACTACTCTGTTTTTACTAATATTTATTTAAAAATGTTTCCAGCTTGTAACTGCCATCCTGCTGGTGTTGTTGCTGGTTTTGCGGGTTGTGGTTCTGTACCAGTTGGAGAATTATGTCAGTGTAAAGAAAGAGTTGAAGGTCGCATTTGCGATAAATGCAAGCCATTTTATTGGAACCTTAACCCTAAAAATCCAGATGGTTGTGAAGAATGCAAATGCCATATCCCTGGCGTTTTAGGAGGACTTACTGTTTGCGATTCAAATGATGGACAATGTGTTTGTAAGCCCTCAGTAGTGGCCAGAGGATGCAGTGAATGTGCAGATGGAACATACAATCTTACAAGCAATAATTTGTTTGGTTGTGTTGGTAAGTTCCGTACATTACCAAGTCACAAAATAAAAATTAAAAATTTTCTATTTTCTCAGATTGTGGATGCGATATTGGAGGATCAGTTAGTCGAGTATGCGACAAATTATCTGGCCAATGTCCTTGCCAGTTCAGAGTTACAGGACGGACATGTAAAGAACCTCTGCAGGCTCATTATTTTCCAACCCTTTATCAGTATCAATATGAAGTAGAAGATGGTCACACTCCATCTGGTACATCGGTGAGATATCAATATGATGAAACAGATTTCCCTGATTATTCTTGGAAAGGTTATGCAGTGTTTTCACAAATACAAAATGAAATTATTCAAGAAATTCAAATCGATAAGTCTTCTTTATATAGAATGGTATTGAGATATGTGAATGATAATCCTGATATAGTATCCGGAATAGTAAAAATAACTCCTGATAATCCAAATGATATTGAACAAAAACTACCAGTACAGTTTAAAAACACTGGTACCCCAAGTTTTATTACATTGTCAAGGTCAGTGCCACTCGTAATGAACCCAGGGAAATGGACTGTTAGCATTCAAACTGATAAGCGTCTACTGCTAGTAAGTATTTTTTTTAAGTACCTTATAATTATTTGAAAAAAATATCTATCCTAGGATTACTTTGTCCTCCTACCCGAAGAATTTTATTTGGCAACAATACTTAACCATGTAATTGAATCGCCATGCACAATCGATGATGTTGGTTTATGCAGAGAATATGCTTATTTGAACATTTCTCATTTTCCATCCGCAAAGGGTTTCGGGGGCTATACTGCATCTGGTAGTAAAATTAATAACTTCTATGATGATCAAGATGTAAGTTAATTTTATACTATTTACAAATTAACTACTGTTTTCTTTTTTTTTCTCTCATAGCATTTAAACAAACTCAAGCTGACAAGAATACCCCTTCTTAACTATGAACAACCCTTAATAACCTACAGTGTTACTGTT
This sequence comes from Enochrus cinctus, assembly GCA_033557785.1. Taxonomy (NCBI): domain Eukaryota; kingdom Metazoa; phylum Arthropoda; class Insecta; order Coleoptera; family Hydrophilidae; genus Enochrus; species Enochrus cinctus. The sequence continues at coordinate 1,351 of JAUIMW010001181.1, forward strand.
AATAAACCAGGGTCTTATATCATTGTTATTAATTATATTTCATACCGAAACTACAATCATGAAAATAAAGTAGCAGTTGAAATAGTATCTTCCAAATCAATTTCAGAAACAGAGATTGATATGCCATATTGTCCATACACAACAGTTTGTCGAGTGGCTGTATCAGATGGAGGTTTAGTTGTACACAACACTCATGAGGAAAACCAATTGAATGTCACTCTTGATGGAGATAATGCTAATATCGGAATTGAATCCGTTGTGGCAATACCTTATGAAGAATGGTCTTTAGACTACATTGAACCAAAACCAGTTTGTATTCGTAAAGACGGAAAATGTATAGATTCATCATATCCAAACCCTCCAGAGTCTAAAAAAATTAAATTTGAACAAGATAATGATGATATACCTAAATTCGTAACCAATTCAACGTCTTACATAGAGTTGAACGAAGTAGAAAACTCTTTTGACTTGGGTGGTAAAGTACCCGCTCCAGGATATTACATCTTTATAGTGCAGTACTACCAACCAAACCATCCTGAGTTTGAACTAGATGTTTTGATACATAATGGTCATATGTACGAAGCTAAATTGCCTGTTAAATATTGCCCATCTCCATCTGGTTGTCGATCGGTTGTTGTTCAAAACAATAAAAACAAACAGTTTAATCTAGTGGAAAGCTTCGTAGTATCTTTGAACACTAACAAAACTAATAAAAACGTCTATTTAGATTATGTGTCTGTTATACCAGCCGACTTGTACTCAGACAGAATTTTGCAAGAGGTACAATTAGACAGAACAGGAGAATTCATTACCACTTGTGGAAACAACAACTTTAATATAGACACAAAAGTCGATGGTTTCTGCAAAGAATCTGTTTTCTCTATAACTGCAGGATACAACAATGGTGCATTGCCTTGCCATTGCAATTACGAAGGTTCTTTAAGTTTCTCTTGTGATAAGTTTGGAGGTCAATGCAGTTGTAAAGAGAATATAATTGGAAGAACATGTGAGGCCTGCAAGACTGGTTACTATGGTTTCCCTGATTGTAAGCCCTGCAAATGCCCAAGTACAGCTTATTGTGATACAACCACCGGTGAGTAAACATTTTGTTAAACATTAAATTTGAAAAAAAACAATTTTTTATATTTATATTTATAGGTGAATGTATCTGTCCTCCAAGAGTAACCGGTCAAAAGTGCAATGAATGTATGCCTTATACTTATGGCTATGACCCCATTATTGGATGTGAAGAATGTCGATGCAATCCCCTTGGTGTTGTTTCAAGTCTTCAATGCGACCTTAATAACGGTAAATGTAGGTGAGTTTAAAAAAAAATTTGTTCTGATACCAAGTAATCATTTTTAAACAAATTATAACAGTGTTTTCAAATTCAATTTTTGTGTTTTAGTTGCAAGCCCAATATAGTAGGTCGTAAATGTGACATTTGCACACCGGGCTACTTCTATTTCCCTTACTGTGAGAGTTGTGAATGTGATGAACGAGGTACTACAGAAGAAATATGCGATCAAGTATCTGCTGAATGTTTATGCAAGAAATATGTAACTGGACCTGCCTGTGACATATGTAGAGAAGGAACGTTTAATTTACAAGAATATCATGAGGATGGCTGTAAAGAATGTTTCTGTTTCGGAAAAACAACTAGATGTACAGAATCAAATCTTTATATCATTTCATCCATTTACATGACAGACTGGTCGGTAGTTACTTTAAATAGAACTGCTCAAGGACTCCTTAAAGTTCCTTTAAACATAACTGTTTTTGAATATGAAGATGAATATAAAATTGAAATGGATATTACTGAAAATTTCCTTGAAAATATAACAGCATACGTTTCAGCCCCTTCGGACTACTTAGGAAAAAAATTGACATCATATGGTGGATTTTTGAAATATAAAATATTCTATAAGACCTCAGATTCTGGTAAAGCAGTACCTGGTGCTGATGTAATTCTAGAAGGAGCAGGAACATACTTAAGTTACTATAGTATACAGCAACCTCCTCAAAATATTGAGTATTACACTGAAGTTGAAATTGTGGAAGAGAAATTTGTGTTGCCTGACGGATTCCCTGCCAAACGAGAACATATTATGACTGTGCTAGAAAACTTGACTGGAATTTATATAAGAGCCACATATTGGTCAACAGTCTCATTTTTCGAGTGAGTAAAATTTTCAAATATCAATTTATAATTGCTTTTTACATTTGTTTTATTTAATTATTTATTTTAATTTGTTAGATTGTCTACTGTAACATTAGATGAAGCCACTGAAAATCCAATGAGAGGTGCAAATTACTCGCTAGCCACATCCGTAGAGTTTTGCCACTGCCCTCCAAATTATCAAGGGCTTTCTTGTGAAGAATGCGCACCTGGCTACTACAGAATTGATTCTGGCCCTCATGGAGGGTACTGTGTACCATGTGATTGTAATGGCCACGCAGATGAATGTGATGTAAATACTGGTATTTGTTTGAACTGCAAACATAATACAATGGGAGATCATTGTGAACAGTGTGCTGTTGGTTATCATGGAAATGCACGCCACGGAACACCCATGGACTGCCTCATTTGTGCTTGTCCTTTACCCATAACTTCTAATAAGTAAGATATTTGTTTTTTATTATATATGATCAACATTTAAACATACAATTTTTTAGCTTTGCTACGTCTTGTGATGTAAGTCCCGATGGAGAAAAGATAAGTTGTATATGCAAAGAAGGATACACAGGTGGATTGTGTCAATCTTGTGCTCCAGGATTTTATGGACGCCCTGATGAAGAAGGTAAAATCTTTATTGATTTCGTACATTAGTGCTTCAAACTGCATTACCATTTTAATTTTAGGTGATTACTGTAAACCTTGCCAGTGCTCCGGTAACATAAATCCGTATGAACGTGATTCATGTGACACAATAACAGGAGAATGTCTACGCTGTTTGAATAACACATTTGGAAAAGCTTGTGCTTTATGCGCTCCTGGATTTTATGGTGATGCCATACAACTTAAAAATTGCCAAAGTAACATATTTGCATAATTTTTTTTCCATTTAATTATTTTTCTTTATTTAAGCTTGTATTTGTGATGAATATGGGACGGATTATTGCAACAGCCATACAGGAGAGTGTGTCTGCAAACCAAACGTCGAAGGAGAAAAATGCGATCGTTGTGCCCTTGAACATTACGGCTTCCAATCGGGACAAGGCTGTTCACCATGTGAATGTGGTGAAGCATCAGTTAGCAAGTATTGTGATGATGTCAGTGGTCAATGTAGGTGTAAGCCAGGAGTAACAGGACGCACTTGTGATAGATGTGCTGCAGGATTTTGGAACTATACATCTGAAGGCTGTATTTGTAAGTTTTTTTTTAAATATATTTTGAATTTAGAATATAATCTGGTAATTTAAAATAAAAACTAATTATTTTATATAGCGTGTGGTTGTCGCACTCAATATTCTCTTGGCTTCGGTTGCAATGATAAAACTGGTCAATGCGAGTGCCTCACGGGAGTTGAAGGTGAGAAATGTGATCGTTGCCCATACCGTTGGGTGTTTGTGCGTGATTATGGATGCCATGAATGTGACACTTGCACACATTATCTCTTGGATTCAACCGATGAACTTGATGCATTGATTACTCCTGTCATTCAAGAGTTTGATGTAAGTGGTTTTAAGCAAATTCTATGATTTTGTTGTGATTTAAATATGTTTCAGGCGAAAGAATCAGGGTACTTTACAAATCGTAGATTATCACACATTAATGATACAATAAATGAATTGAAACCAGTTGTTGACGCACTTGATCCAGATGAAGTTAACTTAAAGCCTCTCATTTTGGAATTGGAGAGTTTGGAACAAGATTCTAAGAATATGAATAGAAAAGTAAGTGTATTTTTTTTAATATTGTGAACTTTTTTGTTATCTTACATCTTTTCCTTTTTTTTTAAGGCAAATTACTCATTAGACAACAGCAAAAATATACTTAAAGAAGCAACAAATATACAAAATGAAGCTTTAAAAATTTTAGATAGCATCATAGAAACAACTGAAAATGCTCAAATAACCATACTAGATATTGAACAGTTATCTATAAACTATGAGGCTGGAGAAGGACCAAAACTAGAATCAGCAATTCTAAATGCTCAAAATATTTTAGACGGCATTAAAGAAAAAAATTTGACACAAAGAAGGGAAGATGCTGCTGAACAACTTGATAAAATAGAAGATATACTTCAAGATATAATTGAATATAAAGCTCCAGTGGATGTAATGAGAAAAGAAATACAAGAAACACGAGATGAAATAACCGATTTGAACGACAAATTGGATGACATTTACAATCACACACTGTATTCCCTTAACAATATTCAAGATGTAACGTCATACACCAATAGGTAAGTCTTTTTATTTCATAATTAACCATTGAATCAGATAATAATAATACACTAAAAAAAAGTTTTAATTGACTATCCACTAGAAGCACTCGTATGATTGGTGTGAATAGTGGCCCCTGGCCTAAAAAGCTGACCACATTTTCCATAATACACAACTGTAGCATAATTTTAAATTTTGTTGTTTAGATTAACCTTTTGTTATTTTATTAAACTATTAATGAAAAAGTTTCATTATTAATAATATTAATTATTGATATATTAACATTCTAGTGCAGACAATAGCACCAAAGCTTGATAGTTGCTATATTTTTTTTAAACAGAGGAAAAAAATTATCAAATATACATAATAAATCAAAAAGAACACTTTACCCTTAAAAAAAAAATGTTTCTACTTAATTATAGGTACATAACTTTTCTAAAAAAATCTTATATGCAAAATAAATACATCTTCGTCTAAAAAACCATGCTTAACTATGTACATTGTATATATTTAAATTTGAATTATATTGAAAACTCATTTCAAAATCTCGATTAAACTATTTGCTGCTATCGAAATAGAATAGGTAAGTATAGATATTTTTTTACAGTTAAAGGGTATTGACACCACAAAACTTGCAAACAATTTCTTTGTATTATTCTATATATTATTGCGCAAATTCTAATAAAAATTAACAACTTTTTGTCAGAATATGCACAATAATATGTAGAATATTATATTGATATTCTCTTTTGGAAGAGCTAAAATTTAAAAATTATATAAATTCGAAGAGTTTGTGAATACTTGGCCAGCATCAATACAATATTCAATTGGATCATTTTATTAATTAAAAAATGATGGATTTTAGATTATTTGCCATCTTTAGAATTAGACGAAATGTATCACAAATATAGGAATTCTTTATTAGCTATTTTAGTAATTGTAAAAGTAAAAAAATTCAAGCAAAATCAAAATTTAATTAATAAAATAAATTATTTGAAAAAAAAAACAAAAACTTCTCAAATAATAATTTGGCAAAATCATAATATTGAAAATTTTGTTCGTTAATCAAACTTATTTTGATCTATTCTACCTTAAATTTAAATAATGCCTCTGCAACATTTTGAAAGTATTTTTTTTTTATTTCTTTCTGAAAGATGTGCAAAAATGAGATAAATATGATATTATAACCATTTTAATCACGTATAGCCGAAAAACAATTTCAAGCACTAGATGTTCCCTTCTAAATAAAAATTTACTGATTTATCCCTTATGCATTCAAGTATTTAACATTTTTAGGAGTATTATAGAAATGTTTTTGTCTAATAAAAATCCCTGTTGTACACAAAAATGAAATTCATATTCTAAATCAGCAGGGAATGCCTCATCCTAGATCCAACATCCACTATCGGAAAATGTAAATATTTACATTTTCCCTTCTCTAATAACTGCTAACAGATGTTGATAGAGGACAATGTTGAAATTAACGTCCAATTAATTCAATTTAAGATCGGTGAGAGGGTTATTGTGTAGACAAACAAGTGCTGACTTTCGGCTTCCATAAGAGCAATTTTGCCACCACTACATCTCTAAAAAAAAAGGTATTGGGAACATCACAAATACAAAGTCAATTTTATCCACTGTTTTATAATCCCCAGTTAAAGATCAAGTAATAAATAAACTCACGTTTTTTATTGATGTCATTGCCTCCTCAGCTAGTGCGATTTGAGTTGATATCCACTCTTATGATAAACTGTATGTTGGATATCCTACATATATCACCATTTGAGTTTCTAATTGTTTTGTGAGTGGAAGTTTAAAGATGCTAGCTGTGGAAACCACTGTTCTGGGCGTATAGTCTCCACAAAACCATGGCAAGTGGGCTTGCTTCTTCCAGCAGTTTACTAACCGTTCCTCAATTTCCTTAAGGTGGTTATTTTGGGTTTCGGAGATTCCCCTGAAATTATCTTGAACCAATTATAGAAATTGCATAATTTTACCCATAAGTGCCGGGTTTTTGATTAATCACCATCAGCGATCTAGACGAAATTGCAAGGGGAAAAGGGAAGTTGCTTGGTATCCTGGAGGCATAATAACACATTAGATATCCTTTTAAATTGAATTAACTAAGTTAGTATCAGAACCAGAATACCAACAAGATTGATCATTTAAATATGAAACTATCAGGTCATTCCATAAATTCATGCGTAATTTTTGGTAAATTTTTAAAAAACATTAAAAAAAAACCAATTAAACATTTTAATCAATTATATATTTTCCTCCATTATCTACAATGTCTCGCCATCTTACAGGTAGTTTCTTATTCTATCAATGTAGAAAGACTCTGTTTTGATGCAAAAAAAACTTGAAAGTTTCTTGTTTAGTATTTAATTTTTTCCCGTAAAAAATTTTGTAAGGTACAAAATAAGTGAAAATCACTTGGGGCAATATCTGGGGAGCAAGCAAGATGTGGCAAAAGCTCCCAATTAAATTTACTAATCATCAAAATTAACAGGATGTCGTGAATGGGGTTCATTATCAATACTGCTTGTACCATGTACACTATTAATTTTTATCACTGCAGACCTGGCAGATTCACCACACGAAAATAAAAAATGTAGCACAGCACATTTGTACTGATTATCTATATTCATCTTCTATGGCATTCGATATTTACGAAAATTAGTGATGAACTGAATAATGTTAATCAAACGATGACAAGTTTCGACAGGTTCAAAATTGTATTGGTTCAGTAAATGAGTCTTAGCGAATTCCATGCACGAACTTATGGATTGACCTGATACTAAACTGATATGTGAATTTCATGTGTGTCACAGAGCATTGGCTTCATAAAAATAAATGTAAAGATTCCAACTTATGGCGTCGTTCGCACATGTGCGTGGACAACATGATGGAATATAGGAGGAATTTTATGGAAAGATAGGTAAAGTCGAGAAGTTTATAAATTCATGTGATGTAGAACTGGCACGTGTAGAATTAGCTTTATTTATTGTTTGTGGTGGTATGTAGAATTCCAAATTGGAAGAAGAGAGAAAGAGAGAGGATATTCTTAGTTACTGCTTAGACCATATGACAGCCAAAACTATTCCAATCAAAAGGCAGGATTAATTTTATAAGTTACTCTATTCTTATTTATTCATATTGTATTTGCCCAAATGAATAACGAAATTAGTATAGAACACTAAATTGACATAAAAAAAAATGTGTTTATTTAACTTTTATTATTTATACAAAAATAACTAAATATGAGACTTAATTACAAGAATAAGAACCAAAAAAGCTGCTAACACTAGTAAAATATTAACATTACATTTTTTGAATATTTATATATTATGGTAATTTCATTCAAATTACAAAATAAGTATAATTTAAATGAAAACATTTAAATACTTTAAATTACTTCATCGAAATAAATACATATAGAAAACGTATATAATAAAATATTGTACAACGCATCAAAATATACATAAACATGAGTATTCTTCAAAATTATTTTATTTTCATCCCTTTAACTTTGAGATCTTCTTTTAATTTCCATATAATAAGTTCCATACATGTTATTGCATCTTCCGCACTGTCGTGTCCTGCTATATCATTTTGAATAATCTTTTTCAAATAATCACTGGCGAGTGCTCTCAGAGCACGTTTATGCGGCAAACCGAATTTATGGGGAAACAACAATGATGTGTCAATTATAGTACCATGAATAATTTTTAATGCTTTCATGTCTGACTCCAAACTGTGGCCAATTAATAAAGTCTTTGAATTACACAAATGCAAAATATTTGCCTGCACCTGAAGTATACTTGTACTTGTTCGGTCCATTTGTTCTTTTGTAATACCCGAAAATCGCGTATTATAGTCAATTATTGGATTTATTGGTTTCACTAAAGATTCATACACTGTCTTGCATTCGGAATCTACAATTGTTACGCGTGTCAATTCTAATCCTTTTGTGGTATAGCACATTTCACAATCCAACGCGTATACTGCAAAACTTCTTGGATCCTCTTCGTACTCCGGTTCCATAGTCATTTGGTAACCTTCCAGCTCACGTTCATCATCGACTTCACTCACATGAGTGCTAGAGGTAACACAACCCGTGTCTTCACTACTTTTACAACACAAATAAGTTCTTTCACCTCTCAGAGTCCGTTTTTTCAAAGGGTGATATAGGCACTCTTCCACAAACAAAGCAAATCCATCAATGTCCACCAAATATACTTTCCCACATCGAGCACAAACTCTTTGGTTATCATCCAAATTCGTCCGCTTATTGGTTTTATGATTTTTTATTGTTGCTCTTCCATAAACCGAACTTTCACGAGGATATCCATTCTCCACCAGTTCTTCTTCTGTTGCCAAGTAACCCAATAAACTATCATAAAACTGCTGTCCCTTATATGGGTGACTGCTCTTAGAAGATGGTGTTTCTCCTGATGAAATTGGCCCAAGTCCCGATGCCTCCCTTTCCTGAAGTTCTTTTCTAAGGCGACTCACACAAAGCATAGCAGAGTTTCTGTATGTGATTAAAGCAGAACATTTTTCATAACACTTCAATTCTTCTGTCAAAGCCCTTTCATAAGCATCTTCTTTTGTTACGTAAAGCTTAACACATTCGTCCGCAATTTTAGTTAAAAACCGTGTTCGAACATTCACTGGCAGTTTAGATTTGTCAGCATTTAATACGTCAGGAAGATCAGTAAGTGACAAATCTGGTATATGTGCCACTCTTTTTGTACCTTTAGCGCAAGTTTGCATTATTTTACGATTTGCCAAACTATCAACTTTTAATTTTGCTTCTGCTAATTTTGCCTTTTCTCTTTGCATAGAATTAACATTGAACACTGGAGCAATTTTGGGTTTGACTTTTGGACTATTAACTTCATTTTGGATGCTGTACATGGTTATAGGTTTTGCTTTACTACTTAGAATGTCATCAACAACCGACGTGTTGGTATTTGCTGGTTTACTACTTTCTTTTTTAACATTCGAAGACAATTTTGGCATTTTTGAAAGATGAATTTTATTTAAGGGAGCATGTGCGATTCTTTTAGTGGTTTTATTTATTTCATTCATTATGTTATACTGCTCATTATCTTGAACTGCTAGTCTGGCTAATTTGAAACGATTCGCCATTATTTGCGCAGGATTCAGAGCAGAGTTCGGTTTATTGTATGTTATCTTTGGAGTTATATTTTCTGCTTTATCGTAAGCTATTCGCTTTTTAGTAGGAATATATTCAATTTCATTTACTTCGTTAGTTTTATTAACATCTTGAGGTATATATTCCGGCACAGTCGGTTTATATTCATTAAATATTCTATAACATTCAGCTTCTATGTCATCAACATCATCATCACTGGCATTATCTTCATGAAGAATATCTTCTGTTTCCATGCTATGTTTTTCTCTTGATTTTTCAGGTTCTTTCTTTTCTTTTAATTTGATTTTATTTTTTTCATCGGATCTTTTCCTACTTTCTTTTTCACTAGATTTACTGTGCTTAGTACTACTACTTTTATCTTTGCATTTGTCTCTATCATTCCTTTCTTTTTCTCTAGAACTTTTGTCACTTCGTTCTCTATCCTTATCACTTTTATCTTTATCTCTCTCACTCTTTTCTTTATCTCTGTCACTCTTCTCTTTATCTCTATCACTCTTCTCTTTCTCTCTATCCTTGTCTTTCGTTTTATGTTTGTGACTTTTGCTGCTAGATTTATCAGAGCTGTGATTTTTCTCTTTGTCTTTTTTGTCTTTGTCACTGGTTCCTCTATTTTTCTCAGTATCACTTTTTTTGTGTTTTTCTTTGTCACTATCACTCTTTTTACTTTTAGAACTATGTGAGGATTTCGAACTATCTTTTTCAGTTTTTTCACTTTTAGTTTTGATGCTTTTATCATTTGAATTATTACTGCTCTTGTGGGGTTTTTCGTCCTTATTTGTTTTATGTTTTTTTGCTTTTTCAATTGCTTTATCGCTCTCTTTATCTTTAGATTTTTCAGTATTTTTTAATTCGTGCCTAGAGGAAGTTGCTTTTTCTTTAGTTTTCAGTATGGTGTTATGTTTGCTCTGCTTTGAGGATATCTTCTCATTCTTGCCATTCTTGTTATCTTCTAAGTCTTCACTATTTAATGTTAAAATTTCATCTATCATGTCAAATTCGTTTGATAAGTCCTCAAAATTGATATCGTTTTCGCTATTTTCATTCGCATCATTGTCATTGTTAGCATTGTCATTGTTATCATTTTGATTTTCGTCAGATACGGATGCGTCATCTTCTGGTTTACTTCCGAAGTCATCTTCTTCACTTTTAGTTAACTTATTTGCTGTTGTTAACATACTCAATGGTGTAGGCTTGTAAGTAGGTTTATTGTCGAATGAATATGATGGTATGGGACGGATGCTTCTCTCTGTTCGAACTATAACATTCGGCACGTAACTAATGGGAATATGGGTTCTTGTACTAGCCAGTTCACTTTTAGGTGTAGGTTTGTATGTGGGTACCTCTTCTGTTGCAGAATTTTGGCCCGATTCTTCGGCGTTTTTCTTCCTGTGTCTAAAATGGCAATATGGCCTGCCGCACGTACTATTGTGATATGGACATTCTATATCTTTAAAGTATCCTGTTGTCGGCAACATTTTACTATATTTTCAATTTAAAACTTAAAATTATCACAGGTTTTTCGCGTAAATGTTAACACCGAACATAACCTCAGCTTTGACAGTTGACAGTTATAAACAATGGTCACATGGGATATTTTTACATGTTTACGCGGTAATTTTAAATGAATTTTTGGAAACATTACACGAAGACTGACATCGTAACGTTTAACATGTTAATGTTCCCATTTTAACAGATATCAAGGACATTTCGGTTTATCACAACTTTATGTTGTAATATTTTCGCCACTAAGATAAAATATATTTATAATTGTTCACTGAATAAATATTTCGAACACCCGATATCTTGTTTTTTATCTATCATAAAAATCTTGTCTACTTAATATTCCGATTATATGTACGAAGGACAAACACTAAACTGCTGTAGCTGCAATCTTGACAAAAAGTGAACCTCATAAATTAATATATTCCGGAAGTGACTGAGATTAATTTTATCGCATCCCGACCAAAAGATGCACTGTTTCAAAACCTCCATAACAGAATATAATTTTAGGCAAATGTGTTGAACATATGTATGCGGTATCGGAACCGGTCTTAAAATATATGATGTCCTCCTGTGTTGGCATTACCTGACTGCTTTAAACTTAAACAAATCGTCAAGATCAACCAATATGAGTGGTTGTGTGACCTAAAATTACACCAAAACGAGTAGTTTGAAAAAAAGACCTATTTGTCTAATTGTTTCATCATCAGTAGCAAAGATCAGTGATCCAGAAATTGTACCATATTTAGTGCAGCATGTACACTCGCTGGCAGATAATTTGAAATACCTTCTCTGTTATTAATTTAGACTTATTGATATTTTCTAGATTCTATTAACATACATTTTTGTGTAAAACTAAATTTGATTACATTAACAATTAAAACAAAAACTATAATAATAATGAAATAATATTTTTTATGAAAATTTAGACTCATTAATAGGTTCCCTAAAATTAATTGGTCAGAC
>JAUIMW010001182.1:0-13384 GCA_033557785.1 Enochrus cinctus
AGTTTTATTGCCGATCTATCGCCTGAACAATGGCATTGTTCACTGACAATTGTTATGTTGCTCGGCTTTGGTGTAAATGCATGGTTACGTGTACATACATACGGTATATGAACTGCACACGGAAAGGAGGATGGTCGACAAACTGTCGACCAGTGGCGCAAATTCAAACTTTTGAATAATGGGGAAATAGGACTAGATTCAATAATAAATGCGATGTCCCTTCTTTTCTCCGAGAACATGTATGTCGAGCTCTCTTCTTACATACGGCACACTAAGTACATATCAAGCGGAAATAAATAAAATTTTTATAACTGAATGTAACTATTAATATTTTAGCTCAACCACTTAAGATTTCGTACTTGCTATATTTTTTTGACAAAGAGAAGACAGCTCAGAATTCCTTAGACTTGTGCTGTTAGATAAGAAGTACATATTAGATTTTTTCAGAGCTTGTTAGAAAAGACGAAAGAACCTAAAATATAAGTTTTATTTACCACATATTAAAGTTTGAATTTTGACAATGAATCTGTTTGAAGAGGCAAAAAACAATGAGACCTCATGCAGTTGAGTTTTACACCTTTGTGTCTAAATGACGTTAATATTCATTTTGCGAATAGCCTCAAAAATAAGCTGGCAGCCTGAACATCATTAAAATAAATCATATTTTTTTAGTCAAATATGTAATTTATAGAAGTTTCTCGAAATCCCAATACCCTGTCCAATACAATATCGGAAATCGTTTGTCTATGTATACAGATTTGTATATGCGCATAAACATATACAATTTATTGCAGTCATGCAAAATATATAAGATATATTTGTGGTCGGGTAGATTTTAGCTCATTCAGTGAACATTGGGGGCTATTTTCAAACTGCTCGATTCGTACGACTCCTCGTTTTGTCGTAATTCTGACATCACACGACCAATCGTATTGGTTGATGTTGGCATCTTCGTGTCAAATTTAGAACGAGTACTCGTTCGAATCGAGCACTTTGAAAATAGCCCCCATTGTTACTTGTGAATATATAATAAATACAAACAAGGGGGCGTAACGAACTCACTTGCCCCTGTTCATTTGCGTTTTATATGAAACTTTATTGAAACACTCCTGAGTAACAGAAATAGTGTAATCACGAAAAACGAAAGATTTTTGGAAATCTTTTCGAATTTATGACCCAAAAGTACAAATTGACATTTACTTTATTGTAAAACTATATGAATTTGAAGGAACTTCAAATATAAATAAATATCTTAATTAGTACTCTATTTGGCATATAGGTTTATATAAAAAATATCATTAAAATATATTGATTTTCACGAATAATATTTTTTAATAAATTTTTTACAAATGTGGCCATATATTTCGTTATAACACTGCCGGAAACAAACATCTACTTGAAGAATCTTCTTAATATTTAAGTTAGTAATTTTTAAAAATACCCAATTTTTAAATAAATATTTGTTCAGTTAACAAAAGGAAAGTTATAAATATTTATAGAAATTTAATTTAAAGCGCATATATTTAAATTTATGTCTCGCTCAAAATTTTCTTGGCGCAACCTATCGAAACTTCAAGGTTAACTTGAGACGTTAATAGTACGTAATATAAATTTTATAGTTTCTAGTAATATTTATTTTCGTATGTATTCTTTTGAGGGGGACGCATTTGCGCGAATAAGTTTGGCAATATTCCAGGATATACATTTTGGAACATACATCAATAGTGACATTGCAAAACACGAAGCAATTCATGTTAAAAAATCAACTTTAATCATTATTGGATCCGTGCATGTGTGCATAATTATAAAATAAATAATATGAAATATAAAATAAATAAAACGACAGGGAAATGTAATTTTGTCGATGACTATTTCATACTTATCAAGAGACTGACAAATTTATTTGCGTCTGTACCTCATGTTGACCTTTAAAATAGCGTCTACGGTTAAAATACAAACAAAAGATACGTGAAGCAGTTCGGCAAACAAAATTCATTCGCATTTTAATAAAACCTAACTATATAATTTATAAAATTGATTGCACCATAGTGCCCGATTTTCGTAACTGGTCTAATTTTGTAATTTATTTGTCGGTCAATTTCATAATACATTCACAAGCATATATCTTACTTTATATAAATCAATGAGGAGTAATCAAGATTCAAAACTTGCTTTAATAATGATATTATAAATAATGCTATGGACAAATTAGTGGGCTAATTTACTAAATTGTGTATTTGATAGAAAGTATCAAATGTTTATTCCGAAATTGGGTTGGTACACCAATTATACCTACTTTTCAAAAGTTGCTAAAATTTAAAATATTCCTTAATTATAATGAAAGATAATGTATTCAATAAATTGTACTATAACATTTCTGTAATATTTTTAGATAGCAGAAATTCTATGGGAAAAATATGGAGTACCTGACGATATAGCATCATCAATTTCAAATAAATTTTTAAAGTCTTTTCGAAAATGTCCTGAAAATACAAGCATGGCATTGGATAGATGGAGAGTGCTTTTGTGGAGAGAAGCATTGGGTGAAGAATATAATAGCATCACAAGTAAGTATTTTATATGTTTTAAAGATAAATAATAAAAATAAAAAATACTAAATTACAAGCAAAAATAAGAGAAAAATTAAAGAATATGTGATTATATTGCATGTTTGTTTTTCTGTTATTACTAATATGAATTCAGAAAGCAGGAAATTGCTCAAGAGGTAAGTGAATCATAATTCAATGAGTAATTAGATTATGCTGGTTAAAATACCTGAAATCTGTAATTGCCATTTCTATAAATTTTTCTATTTAAAAGTAACTAATTGTAACACCGGCATTTGAGTGAGTATTGAAAGATAATATATTAAGGAATAAAACAACTACCTATAATGATACAATTTATTTATTTAGTGCTTCATCTGAATCAACAGTTGGAATACCACCTCGTAATGCAACTACTAAATGTAAAACTGCCCCCGCTTGTATTTTGTATTTAGAAATTGCATCTTCATCTTTTAACTTTTTTCCCTGGTAGATTAATCTCTGTTGAGCTGGATGTATCCCTTCCTTTTCCTCTAATTTTTCTTTGATTCTTGCTATTTTGTCTGTTGACTCAACATCTATTTCATGTTCCTCTCCTGTTAAAGTCATTACCTTCACTAGCATTATTTGATATTAATTTACTGGTTAATTTTGAATTACTTTATCTAAACCATTATAACAAGAATATTTATAAACATTTTCTAGATCATTGTGTCATGTCAAATTGACATGCTGTTAAGTGCATTTGTTGCTAGGATCATAATATTTTTGTATATTTTTCAGGTGAAATATATTTCAAATGGCTAAATTTGCGTTATCACTATTTAGCACTAACACCAGAAATTGTGGGACTTTTAAAGGAACTTCGAAAGCATTACCTATTGGCTCTTATTACAAATGGACCGTCTTCGGCACAATGGGAGAAAGTAGACCGCTTGAATCTAAGAACACATTTCGATAAGATTCTTGTGTCTGGAGATCTGCCTTGGGAAAAACCACACAAGCAAATATTTCATGAAGCATGTGACTATTTAGGTGTTGAACCAAGCCAATGTTTAATGGTAGGGGACAAACTAGAGACAGATATATTAGGTGGGATTCAGGCTAAACTAGGAGGTACTGTATGGATACCACTTCCAACAGATGATCCGGATGATCGCGACTTAAACCCAGATTACATTATTCATAATGTAACAGAATTGCCAAATTTGTTACCTAATAACCCTAAAGTACCTGCATTTAGAGTAAAAAATAAAATAAACAATCGTTTCCTAACGATTCCTGATTTGGATGATTGTAATAGTAATAGTAGTGATGGCAGCTAAAACTTTAATAACAGTATACAAATTTAAATATAAGTAATATAGTAATAAGTTAGTGGTTAATGGATTTATAAAATTTCATAAAGAATACAATTTTTAAAAATTTGATGAACTGCTGGCAGTTCTTTTAGCTTTTAAAGTTTAAAAATGTTGAATCTCCTATGTGTTTCAGTACAAAATTGTTTTTATATTAGGAAGATGTAGTATTTAAATAGTATTATTACTTAATTTTGGTTATGTTAAACAAACCCTTCTTTATGTAACAGTCAACCAAAGTATTTTATTTACAAAATTAAACCAAAGGCCATGTTAGTTTTAAGAGAATGAAAAGTATAAAAACATATTTTGCTACATTTTAAACTGGATATATAATTATATTGCTCATTTGTTACATATAGATTTTAGTTTGTTATTTAATATGTAAGAGTTATATTAATATTGATTTTGTGGTCCACAACAGCTACTATATAATAATAGTATTTATACCCTTGTTTTTATTGTGACAATAAATCTATGTGCAATTAGATTTAAGCAAATTTTAAATTTATTATTAATGATTTTAAATGTTATTTACAGTTAAGTTTTATTTATCATTTTATGGGTGTTTTACTTTTTATGTAATTAAAGAATTGGTTAATTATTTTATTTTTATTTTTCCATTATATTATATGTTATTTTAAGTAGAATTTCATGTTATCAAATTTCATATAAAATCAAGCTGCTGATATCTAAAAGCATTTGAAAACTTTGGCACTGTTCATATACATTCTAGAATTAAACAATATGGTTCTTAACCTGATAGTTTCTGGGATAATTAATATGCTCATTACTTTATTTCTTGATGTGGTGCCGAAACAGATGACATCTGATGGTAGTAAGTGCAAAACGTTTTATAATAAAAATTTATAATGTTAGACATTTGCATTATAATATTATATAAGTATATATAATTCACTAATTTCCAATAGAAAGTAATTTAAAAATACAATTTAAAAGAAAAGGAGTATTGAGCTCTTTTGATTTTTAGTAAATAGTCGCAATGGATGCACACAGATGTACTATGTTAAATTGTTTTTGTAATATAGAAACATTTTATGTTAATGTGGGTGACATTTTAGCAAGATACGTAATTGTAACGTAGATTTAGAATCAATTAAAGTATGTTTATATACTCTAACCAATATACATTCATCAATCGAATGTTCCAGCTGCTGTGCCACATTTTTTTTTATTTTTAAATATCCAACTTCTTTTTTATATAATTTTAATAAAAATGTAAGAATGTTGTATATTTGATTCAAAAAGCAAAGCAACTTGTTAATGGTTCAGTTATATAGTTTTGTAAATGAAAATTATAAATAACATTTGTATAGATTTTTACACTAAGCAATTTAGTTATAGAAGGACACATCATTAGTCTGTAATTTTATTTGATAAGATCATGTAACTGTTCAAACAATTCAATAGTGAGAATTAATTCAGAGCTATATTATAATTTCAAGACTTGCAAATCTACGCATTTATGACATGTTTTCGTCAATTCTGTAAGACATAAATTAATGTTAGTTTAGCAAAAGGCTAACATAGAGGAAAATAAATATATGTATATATGAATGTTACACAATTATATTTTCAAATGTACATAAAATATAAGTTTATCTACATGATGACACACCTGTCTATAGACAAGATATTACAATCAATTTTTAATTATATAATTCTGCCATATTGAAAAAAAGGATTAGATATCTGACTGATGGATACCTGAAATTTGAGAACTAAAGTACTTATTTTTTTATGAAGAACTGAATATATACGTAAATCTATTTTAAACATGTGTCACAATACAAACTGTTTACGTAATGCCTTTGAGTCATTAAGCTTGACCATATCGAATGTTCCCACAAACTAGTGCATTTAGGTAAAATACATTGATTTTCATAAAAAGTTTCTAATTCTAAAATAACACCCCTTTACTAGTGCTGTACTCCTGTGAATACGTGGCAAAAAAGAATTATAGAAAGATACAATGAAGTTACAAATTCGTAAAGCAAATGACAGAAACAAATTACCACAAAACACCTTTACAAAAATAACTGATTCAATGGGAGACAGTAGTGACCATTTTTTCAGAGAAAAATACAATGGAGTAAAACACAGTTGGCGGCCAACCGCAAGTGTGGTAAATTTCTTTTGCGTTTCGTCACGTATGGTTCTATAGTAGTAAACAAAGCAAATCGTGTTATCAAACTACAAATGTAAAAACAGATGATTTTTTTATGAATGAATAGAACTTCATTCAGTATTCAATACTTCTAAACTTGTTCTTTTAATGTTTAATAATTTTTTCTGAGCTTATTGTTATGGGACCATCACATTGTTGGCAGAGTTTGTCAGTATCGAATAGAATCAGATGGTATATAAAATTGATTTATGTTGACATGTTCATTTACTAAGGGTGCAATTCAAGAACTGTGCCCAAAGTACATATTCTGATATGTAGACCAAAAGCATCAACCTAGACATGTGTCATCTTGCAGAGTTTCTCAAATATGAAAGTTCCTTTTGTACTTATTTTATTATATTTTTTACTTACATTTTCAATGTTCTATTATTCTAAAATACATCTAAGATATAATATTTTTGTAAATGGATAAATGGTTTTTTAATGTATTTTTATACCATTACATCTTACTAATAAACTGTAGATAAAATTATTTGAATACTGTTTTACTCGTACCATTTTTATACCAATTATCATTTCAAAGAGAAAAGGAACATTCTGCACTAGGTACACTAATAAGAATTTTTAAAATATTATCGAAGATCTATACAAATTTGGAAATCATTTTTTCACATTATTAAATTTTATATTGAATAAAAAACAATGCGAATGTATTCAACATATCTCCATCCGTCGGACTTCTTAGATAATTCTTTATACAAAGTTCTTCAAAAGTATTGCATCAAAAAATTTGAAAAATTAAACTAGAGTAAAGTGTAATGAATTTATATAGGCTATCACCCAAAATATGTTTTATATAAAGTGAGACTATTTACTAGGAAAATCTATTCAACTTGCTTATTTTAAATAGAACATCCTGTATAGTTTTACATTTTTGGCTTATGGTTAACATGGTTTTGGGCTATAGTTAATTATAGAAAACTTTTCTAAAAATTATTATTTAAAAAACTAAGTCAAAAAAGAATTATATGAAATTATAGGAACAATCAATATTTTCTATATTGTAAAAAGTTTAACTTGACCAAATAACGCCAAACTTTATACTTGTCACACTACAAGTGAGATATTAAAAAATTGTTATAAGTTTTAAAACAAATTTTTTATTTAATAAAAACGTTTAAAAAAGTGCATAAAAATATAATTTTAAAATCTTTTATTTATAATAATTTAAAATGCAGAGTAAAGTGTTGACAATTCATTCTAATTTTTAAACAAGTCATACTCAGATCATGAACATATGAGAATCAAAAAACACTGAATTTATGTGGTGGTGAAATGTTTATTTATTACATGACAATTAATTTTAAAACTTTTAGTGTCTTTCGATTATTTTTGGTATAGTTGTACTACTTGAGTCTTTTATATTATCTCTTTGCAATTGTCTGCCACTGCCTGTACGAGATAAACGAGAAAATGAATCGCTCTTGTTTGATTTTAAATTAGTTTGACTTATTGTCCTAAAATATATATAAAATAAACACTATTAATCTTTATTAATGATACATTAACATACTTCACGGTTTCTCTTTCAACTGGGATCATGTCAAATGGTATGGAAGTACCATCGTCTAACTGTTCCTCTAAAACTTCTTTCAATGCATGTTCTTGAATGTCACCAAATTCTCTAAAACCTTCCATTTTTTTTGTTACAACCTGTTGGAAGTCCAAAAGGTATTTAATAAAGTCGAATTTGATTGCAGTTGTCCTCACATGGATGAATATGAGGTGTGTGATGAAGCTACATGAAATTAAAATAATTTTATCTAAATGAAAACAGTTTAAGGAAAATAAAAATAATAAATGTCTTTTTTTACCGCAACTTGAGCTGTCATGCTGTAACTTTCTTCTAATTCAGATACTTCATTCAATTTTTCTAAAATTACATCTATACTAGTTTTCTCATGTGGTTTGGATGGCTTCTCTGTGATTTCATTTTCTTTTTCACTATCCATATTTAACTCGGTATCTGTATCATTTTTATCTTCTACATCATCATCTTTATTAATAGTTTCACTCTTGTCTCTACAAATATATATATATATATATATATATATATATATATATATATATATAGGTAACTAATTTAGAAATTAATATACCATATTATACATATGTGTATGGTATTCATAAAAAAATTCAGTATAAAAATCAGTATCATACACACTTTTCACACGCCTAACAATAGATGACTTCCTTATGGTCTAGCATTAAGAAAAGTGTGTAAATATAAGATTCTGTGTAACTATGTTAATATTCCACCAATTTAATTGCGGTTTCTGATAATTTATTGGTAATTCTCTTGCCTAAAAAATAAATATTCTAATTTTTTATTCAGAAAAGAAGAAAGATCTACAAATGCTACACCATGTAATACAATAAGCAGTAATTAAAAAAAAAAAAATATTTGCATATAATCCAATATTTTTATTTTTATCACTGTTTTCCCTTCATTTTAGTCTGTATACTAGCCCTGCATCGGTATTTCAAAAAATTAAGACAGTAGTATATGGATGCTTCACTTGCCAAATCGATTAACTCAATTTTTTTAATTTTTTAAAATTTTAACATCAAAACGCTTAATTTTCTCCTAGCTGTACATATTTCTCTAATAATAAGTGTTTACACTACTAAATGACAAAATTTTGGTTAGCTATTGAATAAGATAATGGAACAATGAATACTATTTTATCGCTTTTCTCTAGTTTTTGTTTTATGGAGTTAATCGATTTGGCAAATGAAGTATTCATGTATCTCACTTGGGGTAACACTTTAGTCGCATAAAATTACCAGAATGTTTCACTCACTTTTCATGATGCTAGGCATATAACATGCATTGGAACTTTCATTAAGTAATGTTTGCATTTACAACACAGTATATAAGAACAAAAGCATGAAATTATGCAAAGTGTAAAAACATTTTATATACTTTTCAAGGTGATGAATTTCTTCTTCAGAGAAATAACTATATTCTGGTTTTTCTAGTTTCAAATCGGGCAGAATAGAACTTCTTTTAGTAGATGGCCTTATTAATTTAAGAACGTTAGAGTCTGCTTTTGAAAGATTTGTTTTCAAAATAGACCTTTCCCTTGGTATAACTTTTGAACTGCTTGTATTTCTTAAAACAGATCGCTCTCCAGTTAAATCTCCAAACTTTTCACGTTTCCACTTTTCTGAAATAAGATAACTTCAATGTTTGATTTCTCTAACTATCAGTAACTTACTTGCATCCTCATCGTCAGATTCTACATGGTGTTCACTAACTACTTCATTTTCACTTCTTGACTTTTTTAACGATTCGAGAGATTTCTTTGAGTTTTCAATATGTTCTTTATCTAGTGATGTAAGAGAATTCAGTGGCTCCTCTAAAGCAGATGCTGGAATTTCTTTATTAACCCTTGGAGCTCTATCTGATTCAGTTACTTGTTTTTCTGGGCTAGTTTCTTTTTGTTCTGAGGATTCTTTGGGAGTTTCTTTTATAGATTCTCTTTGAGTAGATTTTTCTTCAAAAGATGCAACAGATTTATTTTCAGACACTGAGGTGTCTATACCATAAGATTTTAGAGAATCTTCATCAAGCTGTTTAATTATTCCTACTTTAGGAAGTAGATTTGTAGATGATGTGCTAGTAATTTCTTGTTTCTCTGTTGATATTTCATTTGGAAGATCAGCCATAATATCCAAACTAGTCACTTGTGTAGCAATTGTAGGATAAAAGTTGGAGAGAGGATATGGAAGACCATTGCTACTCTGATATGACAAACTAGAAGTGTCAGATAAATGAATATCATATTCATCGCTTAATAGCAAATTGTCTTTTCCTATTAAAGCATCTCTAGCTTTAGGTTTGGCACCAACCTTCAGAATTGTATTCGTCATACGATTTTTCATGAAAGAATTACCCTTTTCCTTTTCAGGTGTTAAATCCAAAGTTTTTTCATACTTTTTTATTGTTTCTTCAAATGTTGGGCTTTTGGGGGAGTTAAAATTGTTCAATCCTCTTTCAGTAGATCTCATAGCTGCAGAAAATGTTCTTTGTTGCTGATTTTGGAAGTAACAACCAGGTAACATGCCCATGGGTTCTAGAGCTGGTGGCCCTGAAATCAGAACAATAAAAATGGGTATGAGGACAATAATAATTAAAACAAATAAATCATGATAAATACTTGGAGTCTCTTCAAAGGTACCAATTCCATAAATTACTTGTTCAATTCCACCAGGACCTTCCATAGTGGCAATAAGATATCCTTGATGCATACCATTTACATGTCCTAATATAAATTAAATTAAATCAATGCTACTGTAACTATTTAATTTTTTTAAAGTGAATCAATTTACCAGCCATGCATCTGCTCATCTTATACTAAATGAAAGTGTATAATATGAAGTAAAAAAAGAAAAATAATTTTTTGTAATGATTTTTTCAGTTTAAATTATCAAAGAACAAATTCACCGAAAAAACATTATTTTGTATTTTGCTGGACATAAGGCCAACGTACATGACTACTTCTCAGCCTTAGCTGTGGGGGACAGCAGTGATGACAATGTTATTACTTTTAATATTGTTATTTTGATGACAAAATTATTTTCATCATAGTTGTTTCTCATAATTGTTGTTAGAAATGTTGTTATAAAGGGAAAAATCCAAAATATTAAAAAATACTATACACTTAGCACTGAGCATTTTTTCCCAATCAGAAAAATCATCACCGTGATTGGGGATCGAACCCACGGCCCCTAGCTCCAAAGGCCAGTGCTTAAACTTCTAGGCTATCAAGACGACATTTTAAAGACTTATTTATGTCATAACTTTGGTTTTGTTTTTGCAAAATTCTCCAAAATTGTTTTTTAGGAATGGTTCATGTGTTTAAATGCAATAAAAATAAGGACACTATATTTACAATGCCCAAACAATTATATAAAACAATTGGACCGACCAATTTAATTGATTCAAAAAACCATAATATATCCAACGCATCATACAGTTTAGTTTATTTTAATTTTCTTGTGCTTTGTATATTAGAAAAGGTAACAAAATCATGTTGTATTGCATATTATATTCAGTCTTAGGACTGCCAATGAGCTCGGTATGCCATTCAAATATATACAAAATAATATGCTTTATCTTGCCTTATCTTCTGATTTTATCGTACAGACGTACATAATTTAGACTTGAGGAATAGAGGTCTTTTTTAAACTCCCAGTTTCAATGAGATGTCATAATATTGCTTCTTTTTATCAGCAAATCAGAATTCAATACAATTGTAGATTTGTATGTGGGTATACATTAAAACAAAGAATACTTTTGCATTGGTGTTGGTTACAAGGATTTGTTGTCAGATCATGGGGATTACTGAATGTATGTCTTAGGCCTATCTAATATTTATTGTTTTGTTAATTTCATAGCTATGATTGCTGAATAGAGACGTATTGTTTGTTCTAAATTCTTAATTTAAGTGTACTTTTTCATCAATAAAGTATGTATTATACACATGCTTGAAAATTTTTAGGTGAATCATAATTAATTTTGGTCTAATTTTACAATTATTGCATATGGTAAAAATTGTCTATTGTTTGTTTATCAGTAAATGTAAAATGTGATATTTAAACGATTTAACTTGATAGTAAACCCACCTATTGGAAGGACACCCATTGGCTGCATACTTATATAAGGGATACCTATTGAAGCTGCACCCATTTGTGCCATACCCATTGATGGCATACCTGTTTGTGGTATATATGTAGGCTGCAAATTTGGTTGAGTAAATGGTAAGTTTAAAGGTGTAGGTTGAACTGGTGGTCTAGGCTGTTCTGAAAAAGAAAAACCTTATTATTGGAAGTAAGGATATATAATACAAAAAATGGTAATACTAGTAAAGCTTTAAAAAGTAACTTACCGAATTCTTTATTGGTGTTTTCAGGCTTAGTTGCTTTTAAAGCATCAGCAGTCACATCTGCAGTTTGTTTTAAAAAAGCAGAAATATTATCAAGTTCAGCCAAATGTTGTTTTTCTTTGTCAGAAATAAAATACAAGTCATCATTGTTTGGCATAGATGATACTTTATCATCCATGCCAGAAATATTATCAATTGTCTTAGGTACATCAGTTGATGATATGGCTTCTTCAGGTATAGCTCTCAAACTTGATGATAACAAATCTTTTATACTTGCAATAGTTGACTCATGTGCACTAATTGGTTCATTTATAATGGCTAGATCTTCTTCAATAACAGGCTTTGTAATATGTGGCTCATCTATAATATCTGGTTTTTCAACAATAGTAGCTTCTATAACAGTTGTAGCTGTTGGAACTTCATTTTCTGCAGACTCTGTTATCTTATTCTATAAGAAAAAAGTTATATTTATTTATATTTGAACAACATAATTAATGGAAAATATATACCTGTTTAGTAAAATAGGAGAAATAAGATAAGATGGTATCAAATCTGTCCATTATTCCAAAATCTTCTAAATCTATAAAATTAATATAGTTACTTGAAGAGATTTTAAAATAATGAACAGTAATTGTAACTCACCTGATCTTACTTTAAAATCTCTAGGTACTAATAAAAGGGGGAGATTTTTAAATAAATAAAACAAACTACAATAAATCAAATTTCATTTACAAAAATAAATATTACAATACAATCCAATTTGAACTCCCAAAACAAAATCTATAATGCCAATTATCTTTGTCTTTTGTTACTGACCTTTGTGGATCCACATTTTATAATATGGCAGCTGGCCTCGCCTTTTCCTTTTTTATTTAGTGGAGGAGGTTTCATAGTTGCCTTTGAAACCAAAACAGGGCCTGGTATCATTACATATTCAGTTTCTTCTAACTGCAAACATATTTACAATAAATTTAAATATTGTTTTCATTTTATTTAATTTTTAAATGACAATGACATACACTTACTAAGAAAAAGTGCAAAAAATAATGGATATCGGACAAAATATTAACTGTAGGCACTATAATTATATTATTACTTTGTTATTAGGTAAACTCCGCCCACGCGTATTTCTTCATAAAACAAACAAATTGAACTCATATCGTGTAGGTTAAATATTGGAAATATATTTTTTTAATTAACAAATAATGCAACAAAAACCTATTGAAAACCTCTGAAAATAACTAATAGTATCCAAGATTTTTAAAATTTACGACTCTCTTTACTATAAAAGTAAACATCTGTGTCTTAATACAAACTGTTTACGTTATGCCTCTGAGCCATTAATGCTTAAAGCTTGACCATATCAAATGTTCCCACAAA
>JAUIMW010001183.1:0-13378 GCA_033557785.1 Enochrus cinctus
AACAATATTTGTTTGTAGTACTTATTTTTGTATTCTATTAAATAAATTATTTACGATTTTTTAAGTTAAGCTATTAAAAATGAAGGGGGCGCTGAAAAAGTTTGGAAACCACTGGTATAACCACTTATTCGTGAAATTGCTAATAAAAGATTCTACCATAATACATCGAAAGCAATTCTTTCATTCTTTAAATTTTCTTCAAAATACGATCAATCTTATTATTGTGTGGAAATTTATTTATAAACATATTAAATTTCTGTAGAAATTTTTAAATGTTTGTAAACTTCTTACGAGAAATTATTGATAAACAGAAAGGATAACTAAAGCATCCCTGATACAATCTTAGATAGAATCTGTCTTTCATTCAATATGAAAATGTGCAGTAAAATATCAATATTTTTATACTTATTTATATATGGTTGACAACTAATTTTTTTAATTAAAAAAAATAAATTTGTGATGTTTCAGCAATGTTTTAGTTATGGTTATGTTACTATTTTTAAGAAAACAAAATAAATGTAACTTTAAATCATGTTGAAAATAAAATTGAATATTCTTCTATGTGAGAATTAAAATATGTTTTCAAATTGTAAGAGGGTCAAATTTGCCATTTACTCACTAGAAATTGGGTGCCCCGAGTTGTATTTATGAGGAAAATTCAACCTTTACATAAGTTTGAAACATTAATTAGACAAACGTTGATAGCAGAGCATCCCATGTCTCTCAGACCATCAGGGTGCAATCTAAAGGGAAGTGTCAAGTCAAGTCAAAATATTCAATGCTATTTGATTAATAGGAACCTGTAATCATATTCCCTTAAATAAAAGGCAAAGTTTTTATGCTGATTAATAAAAATGTAATTTTTTATTATTAATTATAATTTGAATTACTCCTTAATCAGTACGTCATGCTTTACAAATTTTTAATAAAATGATAATTAATTTCAATTAAATTAATTAAAAATTGTGGATGACGTAGTCTTATATTTGAACACAAACATTTTCAACTTTAATTTAGTTGTTTCTTATTTCCAGTTTTTATTAAAACATTTTATATTTTCATTTGAAGATCGTGACATTGATCGAACTTTTTTAAAAATATTTTTTGCTAATAATAATTTATATGCTGTTAATTAAATACAATATTAAGTTTATATAATAATAATAAAAATTCCAAAGGTCATCTCTTACCCCATTGTGCTATTTTTGTAAAAAACTATTTATTAAAATTTTTCTAAGCTTCACAGGACTGTGGATATTAAACCCGTATCTATTCTTCATTATTCCTTCCTTAGGAAGGTAGTGTTGTTACAACTTCATTTATGGAACCCGTATAGCCTTTTCTAGAAGTGTAAGTATGATCCAAAAATAAACTGCGACTTTAAGTACTATACAATTAATACAAAGCAAATAACAAAGGAACTCCCTAGAAATTCTTGCGGTAAGCGCATTTGATAATAAAGATAATCTTTGAAAGTCATGCGCTACTCAAGTCCGTTCAAGAATAACTGTACTTCGGCATCAAGTGCATATATAAACGTAACAGCGAGCAAAACACGTACCAATCTAACTGTTGACTTTTTCCTATACAAATAATAATTGACAAATAGTTATTTTATCACTTTCACCGCGACTCCCGTCCAGCTCATTACCTAAAGACTGTCAGGGAGAAAAGTCAAACCGCTTCTAGTACAACAACCAGCATTTCCTCGCTCAAGTAGACCAGAAACTTGCATAAATATTAAAAGGAGTTGAAACAGGTTGTCATTTTCTGAACAGCATTCGACACAATCGAATCGACCGTGGTTCGCGAGCCGCAGGTGAACACGGAAACACAGTGTACTTTGGTAGTTCGCTAAAAACACGTGAAAGTGAATTGCTGCAGTTTTTTTAACGGTACTACTTTGAATTTTTGTGGCGCATTGTACATTTCTTCGCTGAAAACGAGAGTGGTCATACTGGACATTGTGTTTACAAAAAGGACTAAGTGACAGGCATTACAAGGACTAAGTGTGCTGTGAAAACTTTTTACATTATTTCTTGTGGATGTACTGTATAGTACTGTCTTTTATGTGGATATACAAATATAGCAGTAGGTAAGTTTATTGTACATATTTGATGTAACGGAGCCAAGAATTTATTTTTTTTTAACTTGTCAAGAAAATCAGATGATGTACGACCTGTTAACAGATGTTTAAATGTAGAACGCACATGTCTTATCAACACCTGCAAGAATTGTAAATAGAAGTGACATGCCTTGACTTTTATTACAATGAATTTATGAAATGAAACAGCAGCAAAATTTTAAATGGCAGTTCAATTAAAAAATTTATTGACACTCAAGAATTATTTTTACTTAAATAAAATATTAACATTATTACTTAACAAATCAAGTAATTGAAAATTAAATTCATTGTACAGATGTCATTGTTTTCTTTGAGAAGAGTTAATACCACAACATCCGCATGCTTATGCATTGTGTGACTTTGACCTTTCTAAAGAACTTTGCATTGAATTAACTTTAAAAAATTTAAAAGAGCCACAGTATTTAGTATTTTACATTCTTTGGAGAACCTTGCTACATAACTTATCTCTCCCTTTGAAAATTGAAAAGTATTGTCGTGCAAAATTCTTAAACAAATCCATTCTTGAATAACGGCTGACACACATCTCTACTTAATTTATACAAGTAAATCACCTCAGCACTTCTCCTTGCGAATTTATTTACTTATTTTTATCAAACAATTCCATTTAACTAACTAAATAGTTCCCTTCTTAACGATTGCACATAAAAGTGAACCCTTTAAAACAGCTAAAACAGTCTTTTTATGTCATACATAGTTATGTCTCAACGTAAAAACTTAAATTCTTGGCTCCTACGTAAATTACTCACATATAATAAAAACCGAGATTTCTTTACAGGATCATCATTAAACAAATTTAGCAACCGGACTTAAATTCACACAGTTCTAGAAAATCAAGTAATGGCACAACTCAACGGAACGCTTGAACCTTAATTGCAAAAAAGCTAAACAGAAAGCAATTAAAGAAAACCGCAAATTTGGCTTCCAAGAACCACCAATTAACAACTCTTGTCTGTTAAAGCGTGAAGTGGATTTACGTGAAAGAGGTAAACAGAATGCAAATATTTCGTTCTGAAAGCAAAAATACAGTTCCGCATCAGATGGCCAAAGCCGCAGGAACACAATGAATACGCGCTTACAATTGTTTGCGATTCTGTAGAGATAAAAACAATACTTATTCAAAAGAATTAAATACAATTAATATGAAAAATTGCAGCTTCGCTTTCTAAAATGAAATTACTCTCGGTTTTTACGCTGTTTACGCTAGCCGCGGGCATCAGAGTCCCAATATGGCCTACAAATTACAGCGACAACAAAGCTCTTCAAATCAATGACGAAAAATCGACTCCATATCGACCACATGACACAAGAACTAGTTCAAAAAATGTTAATCTTGAAAGTGTATCTTACCCGATGCTAAGTAGGCCGAGAAATCTTCAATTATTAAACAAGTATAAATCTGATTTAAAGGCCAGTCCTAATGAACACGTGCCGCACTTTAAACTTAAGCAGAACGCTACCAACCACAAAAGTAAATGGAATCCTTATGTTAACTCGAAAATTAAAACCATTTCCGACTATAAAGCGCCAGCGAACGCGTTTGGTGCATTTCCACCTTCGACATCTAACGTCGAGAAGAAAACGAGACTAGTACCTCTGTTGTATAAAAATTACAGGGATGACGTAACCCACGAATATACTTCAAGAGACAATGTTCAAAATGTTGGAAATAATGAAGATTTAAGACAAAAAATAACTTTACACGACACAGAAGACGACTCAGGGCTTGAAAAATCTAAAGCTGAAAGAGAAAACGTGGAAGATGTGCGCCAAAGGACTCCAATCAGTGACCACGAGCTTCCTAAGGACATTCCTACAAAACCAGTTTATCCTGGGGAAGGCCAATGGGCTGTACAAGGTGTTATACATAAGCCCTATACGAGTGAACAAAAGTACTCATCTTTGGAAGAAAGCAATCCAAAAGGTTTGTATTCTTATTAAATAAGATGTAACTCCTCTGAAATGACATGGAGATCTCTAACTATTTTTTTTAATATTGATTCCCTAGGGTGTTTTTAACAGCTGGTCTTCTATTATCAGATAGTTTCTTTGCAGCCAATAACTTTTCACAGTATAATTCAAGTTGGAGATTTCTTCTATTTAACTGGGGTATTATAAGGTTATTAGTTTGCCACCATACCACTATTCTCCTTCCTTTTCTTCCAAACAATGATCACGTCCACAAATCTTCTGACTGTGGATATCCTGCAGTGAACTGTTTTTTCAATTTCTAAAAAGCTTTCTGAAAGTATCCTCTGCACTATTATTTCTTCATTTGCCCATACCAGTTCGTCAAATAAAAAATTCAATATATTGCTTCTCTTACAAGTGGATAAATTCTTTAAATCTTCAATTATCACAGATCATTCTCCAGCTTCTTCATGTATCTCCTTTAAAAAGATTTTGGGTCTTGTCTTTTGTTGAACAGGATTAATATAATGTATTTTGAATCATCTTCACATCATGCTACAAGCTTCAACATTTCGATAGAGTTTCCCATATTACATACTTGAAAATTATTGCAATAGTTTCACGACAAACTGTGATTAAATACTTAATTCTCCTGAGTAGCTTATTACAAAAATGAGAAAATTATATAAATTTCTTATTTTTAAATATATTTTAGCTATACATATAAGCTATTCTGCAAACATTAAAGTTAGAGATCTCTATATTATTCTTAACTTCGTTATGATATTTTCATCGCTATCGTTAAGCTAATTATTATAAAATATTTAATTATTTTTATTTATCGAAGGTATCGAGCTCTTCAAAGAAAATGAAGAAAATATATTCTTGAAACAACAACAAAGGTTCGAAGAAGCTTTCAATTCTCCCTCCCAAAATCTACAAAACTTCGCAGCAAAGTACCATCCACAGGAAAGGGAATCCTATAAAGATGCAGACGAGATCACTCATGATACACAAAAAGAAGAGGAAGAAGAACCCAATGAAGACGACGAAAAATTTGTCCCAACCAAAGTTTACAGTCAAGTGCGTGCTCACGAAAAAGAAGTCATTGTCCCCGAAAGTCTCCTGGAACCACGTCTGCGCGAAGTTGTAATAGACAAGACCACCAGAATCGTTTACACAGAAGAAGGGTACGAAGATAGTGCGTACGACCACGCGGGCCATGAAAAAGAAGCTGCCACCAATGAAGGCGACTCTGATCGCGAAAAGACTACCGCAAATGCTAAACTAATTCCAGACAGGCGTCTTAGGCGAAAAGAGAAACTTCGAAAAGACGAAACTGACGCAACCAAAATTGTAAACAAACATTTGGAGGAAAGCGATTTTAAAGAGAATGTAAACGAGAAACCAGAACAGTTACATGATGCCGAACCCGCAGGAAGCGAATTTAAAAATACCGAAATTCCTTTGCATGCACATTCAACAAAATCGTTTTCAAAAGAAATCAAAATAGACAAGATGAAAGAAACTCCCAAAGGAACCATGGAACTTGAAATTTCCAGTGAAATAAAAGTGCTAACAACACCAAACAATGGTACAACCGCACACAAATACGTAAAAATAATTCCAAAGATCAAAAAATTTGCATATCCTAAAAGAGAAGACTTCAAACCATCCAAAAATGTAGAAGACACAGTTTCAACTACAAACTCTCCTTTGCTGAATGTTAGAAGAAAACGATTTACGTTTGATTATCCAAACGTATCTCCAGATACAGCCTTCATCCATAACTTAAAGCCTCCAAAACTCCAGAAACCTGAAGATTTAACTCAGAAATATCCCTACTACAAAACAAGTGACCTAAATGTTCACGAAAATTCACCTTTAAGATATGCCGAGAACTTGAAGAATGCCCCCATAAAAATTGAAGGTCAAATGTCGTTTTATGAACACGCCAATTCTAAAAAAGAATGCTCTGAAGTTGAAACTGACGTAGATCCAATCCCGGAACACGTCAAAAACAAAAATGAAGAAAATAGCAATGAAGAAATTAGCGATGAAGAAAAGGAAGGACAACAACCTAAAGGTTCTCGACTTGGTAAACTAGGCGATAAAATTGATTGTTTTAAAGCTAAATACTTCGGGGAAGATCCCTTAGATAGTCCTTTTTTTAACGAAGAAATAGTGGAAGCGCCCACACCGATCTTCCCAAGCTTACAGTCTGAAATGAAAAAAGATGAAAAGTTACAGTATACACCCCATTATAAAACATACTCGAATGCCAAAACAGGACAACCTCTCTATAGTGCAAGGATCCGGCAAGAATCTAAAAAAAATGAATATTATATCCCCAATGAACAAGTTGAAGAGCACCAAGAAGAAACCCAAGAAAGTGAAGAAAACGCACGTAAAGTTTCTGCCGAAGAAGAAACTAACGAAGAAAACTCAAAAATTATAGAAGAACATAAAGAAAAGCAGAAAGATGGAAGACGTTCTGAAAATAAGTACTTCTCATACACGCCCACTCTCAACTTAATAAATTCGTTATACGCACGCTATAAACAATACGAAGAATTAGCTAACAAACCACACGAGCAATACGCTCACCAAGAAGAAGAAACTTCTGATGTAAACGTAGGCAATAAGCACCTTACAGTTGACTATCCCCAAACAAAAAAAGTTTTACAGGAGGAACTTAACTTAGATGAAGTAGTCGAAAAAAGTCAAGAAATAGAAGAAAATGATGAAATTGAAGAAAATCAAAATAATTTTGACAATGAAAAGAAAAACTATCAACACACTGTTAAAGTTAGTGAACAGCCTGCTGATGTAAATGAAGAAGAAAATGAGGAAGAAATGCAAAAACAGCAACTTCCATTTAGAGTAAATATCGATTTGAGTAAAGGAAACAAGCAGCAAATATCACAGGTTCTTGACGACAAAAATAAACATGTTCGAATTGACTTTGAAGAATCTGACTCTTTGGAAGAATCCGGCAATAAAAACAAGCGCGGCGAAGAAAATATTGGATCTAATCACCAAAAGAAATTCTCTTATTACTTATATAAGCCATACATGCATGAGGAATATCTGACTCCTAAGAATAAAAAAGACCTTGGTTTGAAAAATGCTAATTTGGATCTACAAAATGAACATTTAAAGAAAAAAAATGTGCAATTAAATCAACAAGATGAAGCCAATTCTAAAGTAAGTAACAAAGGACAGTATTTGCAGAACAAACAAAACGTCTCAAAAATTAGAGAAACACAAAGTCATTTCAAAGAAGACTCCTCAAACGAAGATAACATTGATCCTAAAAATAAAGAAGAATATAAAACTAACTTTGGAAGGATAGCGCTTAACCACATAAAGAAGTTTAAAGCAGTAAATTTAATTCCCACTTTAAACAAACAAAAGGTAGTAAATGATGAAAGTTCTGAAGAAATTGAAAACAGCCCAAAAACTGAAGAACAAGTTATTGTTCCCAAACAAAGTGAAAATAAAGAATATTCACCAAAACCAGACAATCCTAATCTAAGTAAAGAAGAAAATGGAGAAAATATAGATGACAAAGTCCCATTTATAGTTTTTACCACCACTGAAGAAAGTGTCGATGATAAAAATTATGAACATCCGAAATTGAAACAAGACGACGAATTGCAAGAAGAAAATGAAGAGATTTTGGAGGAAGAAATATATGATGAGAATGAAAATAGTAAGCAAAGTTTAGAGGAAAATGAGGAAGACGCAAAAGAAAATCCAAATGTACCAAAAATAGAGCATAGTGAAGTTGAGAAAAATGAAGAAGTTAGAAATAAAAATGGCGAAGAAAATGAAGAATTTCCTCTTTTATATCCAGATGAACCTGTAAAGAAGCATCAAATTATTAGCACAGAATATCCATTCATAATAAATTTAGACAACATAGAGAATCCTAAAAAAGAAAATCCTAACAAAGACGAAAATTTTCAAAAAGATAACACCCAAGAAACTCCTAAATCTATAATAGACATTTTGCTACCCATAGAACAAGATAAGAGAAAAGAACAAAATATTACCGATAGAAATTTGCCAAAGAATATTTATGATCAAATAAGTCTTCTTGAGAATCATCCTGAAGAGCAGCAAGTTATCACGACTACTGAAGCTACAATCGATAACACTAAAACAGTTCAAATAAACAACAGACTAGAAAAAATGTTCAAATTGCCTATTGGAAGTATCCCTAAAGTTTCCGATGTCATATTTAGTCCAATAATCGTTGGATCTAGTGAAGAAAATAGAAGCCAAAGCGAAAATAATAGCTCAAATGAAGAAAGTAATCAAAATAATGCGACTAGTGGACGAAGCAATCAAGACGAAGAAATCCTATACAAAGACATTGTAGCTTCTAATGAAGACATAATTTCTACTAATGAGGGAGTCATAACTTTAGATGATCCTAATGGTGCTCCTGAAGCACAAGCACTACGGAGATATAGAAAACGCAAACGCCCCACCTTTAATCCACATGTATTTGATATAAGTAGGTATATTCCTCGACAAACAACGACCACCAGCCCTTTGATAGGACTTTCTTCCTTTGTTCATTCAACTGTTTTACCCAAATATAAAGTTATAAGCGAGGTTCATTACAAAGATGAAATAAAACCAAATGAACAGCTTAATGTATTTGCGGATGTCATCAATAATATCAAGAATTCTTCTCGTGATACTGAAGCACAAGCTTCTTCAGAAGTTTATCAATATTCGGAGCCAATATCAGTAAAAATAAATACTAGTACGAAAAAAATAAATACAAGGAGAGTAAAAATTCCTAATAATAGGCCGGTAAAAACAAACATAGCTTATAATTTTGTACCGAATCATCAAGATAACACACCTGCAGTTAAAGAAAAAGAAGAAATTAATTATCGTGAAGGTCCAGGACAAAGAGATGAATATATTAATATTAGAGGAAAAATTCGCAGGAAAGTTCCGCACAAAACAAATGAACAAATTTACAACGATTTTATAAGTTCTATAAAAAATAACCAAAATGAAGAAGAACATCATAATAAGTTTATAAATAATATCTTCAAAGAGAACCAACAAGAAAACGAGCAAATTTTTCATAAGACACAAAATGACTTATTGAAACCCAGCAGGAAAAAACCTGATAC
The DNA here is from genome assembly GCA_033557785.1 of Enochrus cinctus. Lineage (NCBI taxonomy): Eukaryota > Metazoa > Arthropoda > Insecta > Coleoptera > Hydrophilidae > Enochrus > Enochrus cinctus. Next base: position 9,217 of record JAUIMW010001183.1, read on the forward strand.
CTACGAGCAAAATATTGGAGAAGCCGCGGAAGTTCCCAGTGAAGTACAAGATACAAATCAAATTAATAAGAAAAGGAGAAGAAGAAAAAAGAGACCACAAATTCCCCATTTCCAAGATGAGCAAAACGAAGAGGTAAACACGGAAGTAGAGACCACAAATTTACATCAACCTACTAAAATTATTTATGAAGAAACTTCATATCAAAGTGCAGAAAAAGAAGATTTGGGAGAAACACAAGTAATTGGTTTGAAGCCACCATTACAAAACTATGTTCCTTACAATACGATTTATTTAACGAAAAAAAGATTGGAGAATAACAATTCTAAAGTCCCACCAACAGTAATAAACCTATATCCTGTTAAAGGAATGAATCCTCCTCCAGATAGTCAACCAATATTGTATTCAGACTATCCAATTGTTCCTCTCACTAGTAATAGTTTTACAAAAAGGGTCTCAAATAATAGTAACAGAAGAAGAACTAAAAGAAGCCCAGCAAAAGCAGCGTATTCTTCGATAAGGCGCCCAAGTAATCGCGTAACAACTGAAGCAACTGTTCAGAAAGAACAAGAAGAAGACGACGATTATGTTCCGCACAGACCACAAAATTATCACTATGATGAAATACAAGGAAAAATAGTTTATGACAAAAAGGCTGATGAAAAAAAGGAAGAACCCGAATACATCGAAGTTGAAGTATATGAAGACGAAGAAGAAATGATCCCTAAAAATATAAATGCAAAAAAACCTAAGACAACTACCACACCAGCACCCCCATTAATAGACTTTAGCATTGATCGCAAAAAAGAGTTTAATTATTTGGAATTTGTCCAAAAGCTGAAAACTAATCCAAATTATAAAGTAATCGAAGATCCAAAACCAACAGAAAAATCAGAAGCTTCAACAACTCCAAAACCAATTTCCGTAACTTCGGGCATCACACCAGAATTTTTGGGTATATTAGCAAAACTGAAATCTAACAGCAACTATCACGCAATTGAAGATAAAACAGAAAAGTCCGGTAGTAGAAAAACGACCCCAGCACCTTTAAACGAAGAAACATTTGAAGAAATAGAAGAAGATGAACCTCCTTTAAAAGACATCCAAAATTCACGTGGTGGCTTGGCTGTGCAAGGAGGCTTAGACAATGGAGGTCTTCAAATTTTCGATATTTCAGAGTACCTACCTAAAATGAAGAATTACAATCCACGTACAAGCGTAGATACTTCGAAATATAAAACAATAGAACGTCCTACTACTCGACATTCTACAAGTAGCCGATACAATGCTGAAGACTTGCAAACTTCCGCTAAGAAAGAAACACCGAGCGAAGAAAATGAGATGTTAGAAAACGTACCTAAAAGTTATCTTCTCTCAAGAAATGAAGAAGATGAAAACAAAAAAAGTAGTGTTATCACAACACGGGTGCAAAACAACGAACATGCTAAAGAAGATATTTCAGAAGAAGACAGAAGAAGAAACGAGTTTTTAGCGAGGCAGGAGGAAAAAAGAAACAAACCTGTAATGCAAATTGTGGTTACTGAAGAAAGCGACGAGGAAATAACCAACGATGGAGTAAACGAAGATAATATTGACGATGACGCAAATGAAGAAGATCGCAGGAGGAACGAATTTTTAGCCAGGCAAGCTCAAAAAAAGCGAAACCAAGACACCAAGGTTGTTAAGGAAAGCCAGGATGTTATTTTGCGAAGAAACAATTTTTTGTCTAAACACGGTCTACAAGAGGGAAATGAAGAGAAAATTGAAGAAACTACGCAGACTGTGGTTCAAAAGCAGAGGGTGCCTACAAGACGTAGACGCCCCATTTCTAAAATTGACAGTATAAAAACTGAAGAAGAGTCTAAAGAAAGTGTTGGAGAAAATTCTGCTTTAAGTGAGGGAAGTGAGAGCACTACAGTACGTGCTAGAATAAGGCAAAGGCGTCCAACTACTATAAGGCCAAAGAGTACTACCCGTCGAGTGGCGCCAATAACAAGTGAAGATCCAAACGAAGCTCAAAGTGAAGAAAATGCTACGGTACGTAGAGTGACCCAACCGCCTTTAAAAAGAGTGTATCCTAGAAAAAATAGAGTAAGGATACGAACTACTAAAGAGCCTAGTCTAAGAACGGAAGATTTTGAAGGAGAAAATGATGAAAATACGACTCCTTTGCCAAAAAGGTTGACGAGGAGGCATCAAAACTTGAAAGATTCACCGGCAGCGCAAGTCATTCCCACAAATCACAAAGAATTTTATACGCCTGTTATTGTTTTGGATAGAGTTGAAGCAGTTGGTGAAACTCAGATTCAGCCTGCTAGGGTGATCACCCCTGAAATTATTGCTAGCACCAGTACGAATTCGAGAATAAAAATTAAATTCCCTAACAGAAATAAATTTGTTGAACAGAACAGACAAGGGGAAGATTTTGTCAGTGAAAACGTGCCTGAAGAAGAACGTTTAAAGGAAGAAGAAAAAGAGGCCATTGTAGTTAACCCCAATGATGACATTGAAGTTATTGGAAATTACAATCCTAACCAGAAGCACGGGGGTAACTATAGGCGAGAACGCGAAAAAAGCTACAAATTAAGAAGAAGAAATAATTTGAATAAGTTGCCATCTTCAAAGGAAGAAAACTTCGGTGAAGAGTCAAGACTGACCGACGTTGTGCCAAAGCCGGATGCGTTTTACTTAGACCCTAGACTTGCCAAAAATGTTAATACTTTGAGGGAATCTGAACATATCGAAGAAAGTACTAATCATAATAAAGAAGAAATTGACGAAGATATTTTGGAAGAAGTCATGCCTGTAGAGGAAAAACCTTCCAGAGATGAAGACTACAATTATGAAGATGAAGTCAAAATAATGTTGAACAAAAAAGAAAATACAAAGAAAGGTAATGAAGATAAAGTAAAAGTAATGAATGAAGATGAAGATAAAGTGACAACTACTAAAAAAGCTATATTTATTAAAGATCCTAGCAAGAGGCTGTATTTTTATGCGCCACTTAAGTGATATTGTATATATTTTATGTGTTAGGAAATAAAAATTTTATTGTTTTTGTGTTGATTTTTTAATTTATTATTGATAAAAAATCTTAATTTTTTGCGTAAGGGAGAAAAATAAACGTTATTCCTTAATTATTTAACTTAATTTGGAAAATTCAAACATTTTAGAATAGAGGAATTATTTATATTTCAAAGTACAAACATTCATTGCATAACTTTGTGTTTACTTTTTATTAATTTATGATGAGAAATTCGACGGGCGAAGGTGAACAAGTTAGAGGATGAAGCTGGTTTTTCTGTAGATGTCTAGCGAAAAAGCTGTAATTATAAGAGCTGTTATTTAGTTATTTATATACTGTAAAGCTTTCAAAACTATTCACTAATTTTGTAGAGTAATTCCAAAGCAACAGCAAATACTTAGAAGATCGAGAACTAGATATGCGTCTCTGTGTGGAAAGCAAATTACAATGAATGTCCAGCTGTAGGAATGTGATGATTGTCGAGCTCAAGGAAGAATTATTTTAAATGAATTGTAGTACGTATGACCCAAATAATTAATAATCCAAGTAAAGAATTTAATAAAATTCGTAAACTGCAGGACGTGGACGTTTTACTCTCACAAATGTCCTGGCAGAATTATCGAAAATCCACATCACATACCACCCAAAGCTTCCACAAACTTTACTCAAACCCTCTCTCGGTCGAGATTTCTACGCGAGACGAATTCATCTTTACTTAATCTGATTTGTAACTGTATCGATTTAGACCTCCCTCCCCTTGATAGTTATTCAAGACTTATTAGGTTATAAGTTACTTCAAAGGCGCATTTTACATCAGTATTATATTTTTAGAACTCTAACAGATTTATGGAAGAAATATGAAAAGCTTCAATTACATCATTTTTTAATAAAAAAACGTTTTCAAAATTACACAAAATATAACACAAAGATCGTAAGAGTAAGTATCATTTTTAGCAAAACTATTGTTGAAAAAACTAATCGATCCTCACAATTACTGTATTTATAATAAATACTTTTTGCTTAGTGCTAAGTGTAATAGTCATGAACATTTTCAACATTAATTTGTTAGCGAATCCATTTTAGGGTTCTAACAAGAGTATAGAGAGATGCATGCAACTATATGGGAAGCATTGTTAAAA
>JAUIMW010001184.1:0-13378 GCA_033557785.1 Enochrus cinctus
GGAATTAGCTTCAAGTTGTGCACTTTATGCTTGGATTTCATGTGAGCCCTGCGCAGAAAACAAGTTTAGAAAATTATACAAAGGAAATGATGATGAGACTTACTTGAGAGTTAGTTGGTGGGGGTGCTTGAAGCTGCACAAGGAACAACAGAACCTGGCGGTTCCGTGTATACGAATGTGGTCAATGAACGTGTTGACATATTTAAGGCTCCTGGAGCAATGGGGGCACTTGTAAGGTTTGCCGTCGGAGCTGCGGCAGATGTTGATGTGTTGGCGCAACAGTACAGAATTGACAAATCCTTTGAAGCAATTTCCACACTTGTAGAGTTCGCTTCCTTCCAAATTAAGCCGTTTTCCAAAGTCTTCCGTGAATTCTATATCATTGGAATCATCGTTCACTTCGTCTATGTTGACTACTTCTATACTCATGTCTATTGATTCATTTGTTTGGTTATTCAGGTCCTGAGAGTCCAAAGCTAAGGGATCTTTATCTTCCACGGATATATCTAAGGAAACCGTAGTGTCCAATAAGGAGGACGTGTTGCTCTCTTCAACTTCGGTAGATACGTCTGATGTAAGAGTGTTCAGAAAGCCATCATCGAAGTGACTTGTTTCAGTTTTTTGGTCTTGGGTTTTGTCATCCGACAAGATATTTTTAATGGACATTTCAAAAGGATCGAAAGCAATGTTAGAGCACTCGACGTTTTGGAAATCGTCAGGGTACCTAATCAAATTTTCATAAAAGTTGTCTTCGATTAAATCAAGGTTCATTGGGTATACCTGAAAAATTTCTCTTTTGATATTCATCCTAAACCAAACGGCAATATGAAACTTACCTTGATGAAGTTTGATCTGTACTGTCTGACGACAATTTGCGGTTGCAGCATAGGGTGGTCAATGGCGAGGTGCCTAAACAAGTTATCCACAACGAAATCGCCTTGTTGGCAATACCTGCAATGGTACATGAACATTCCGTGCTTTTGCTGGTGGAACAACATCAGTTCCGGCCTTTTGTACGAACAAGTAAAGTTGCAGAAGTGGCACTTCATGTGCTTCTCCCACGACTCATGCTTTAAGTGCTTCAAGAAATCGGTCACTGCAAGAATTTTTTTTTGGCATTCCACCTTCCCGCATATGAAAGGCTTGATAAGAGCTTTTAAACCTAAAGGTTGGAGTTGCAATTGGGCAACCTCCAAAGTGTTGACAAAAGTAGAGACTATAATTCCGAGAGGTTTTTCCGGATGCATGTACTTGTGATGAATTTTCACGTAATCGTTGCAGACTGCTCGGTAAAAGCAGTGAGCACAAGTGAATTTGGAAGTGCCGTGTCTTAAAGTGACGTGGTGGGCGATGTGGGCCACTGAAGTCTTAAAGTTGCAATAGAAGCAAGGGACGCATCCCGTGAGCTGGTGGCTAGACAAATGCCTTTCGAATAGACTTCTCATGTTGATTGCGTAAGTGCAATCGAAATCAGGACACTTGTATAATGGCGCTCCGTCAATCCTCAAGATGGTCTCTGTAGCAGCTTTGGTTTTTCTTGGTACGTTTATTTCTTCGGGCTTCAGGGGTAGCTCGACCATCAACACCTTTTCTGGTTTCTTGCCGGTTGTGGATGCTGATGGACTGGGAGTGCTACGTGGGGATTGTTCTACTGCCAAGGACTCTACTGAATTAGTTGAGGCTGCTTTTGAGGAACTTTGTTTTTCAGCTAAGGAAACGACGTTAGAGATGACAAAACCAAAATTTGGAGTTGTTGGAGCGGATGTAGCAACTTCTGGAGCCTGGAATATAATTTTTATAATGAAAATGGAATACTTTAAAACTAAAAGGTAAAATATATTTACCTGCGATATTACCCTTGTTATTTTGAAAGGAAACGGTGAATTCTCGGCCATTTTTACAATGGGGACTCCTTCCTTCTGAACATCAGGTTCTTCCACCAAATGGACTTGCTGCAGGTGGTTGAAAGCATCCAGCATCGTGACGTTATCCGATTGCTTCTCGATCTTAACATTACAGATTTCACATTTCTCTTGATTGATAATATGATCCTTGTGCTTGGTGGAGCAATGGTCCTCAAACGAGCTTTTGTTGGGGGTCCTGAACACGCAAGTGGGCACAAAACAGGAGTACAAGATGTTATCTGGAAACTGCCTGGCTTCGATAGGACCAATGCGATGAAGCTTGCATTCCTTCTTGAATAAAACATTAGCAGCAGGAAGGTTCAAATCTTTGAGAGGAGTCAGTGGTGGCGGTTTATTCGCATCGATGACAAAAGTCTCGTGTTGCAGCTGATCCTGCAAACGGTTGATTATGTTCGTGATCTTTGTGGGCTTTTTAGGCGACTCAAGAACTTTTCCTTTGATAACAAGAGGTTCTTCTATGCTTTCATTGAGAGACTCAACTGATTTTATTGTTAATTTAGGTAAGGGCTCAGAGTCTTCCGTTTTTACAGGCGGGTCTTCTGTTTTTTCTAATTCTTCTGAGGTTTTAGAAACTTCAGGAGCATCAACAGATTCCAAAGAATCTACTTCCATTGCTCCCTGGTTTTCTACATCAGTTTTGATAACCTCTAAAATCTTCTCTGCTTCCAAAGTTTTTTCAGAAGTTGGTTCTGGTGCAGAGACTTCACTTGGGGCTTCAGCTACAACTGAGGTATCCAGTCTATTTTGCAACTTCATCGCTATGGAAGTTCGGGGTTTTTTCAAGCTTTCATTGATGCGCTCCATCTTCTTCCTACGGTCTTCATCAATGCTTTCATTTTCTTCCAATATATCCGTGTTCGTCATGAAAATAGCCAAATCCAATTGCTTGGGAGGTTCCTCTGGTTTCTTTAATGGTTTACTGGTTTCTTTGGTTACTTCAGGTTCTAAAAAAACATAGGAATAAAAAAAAAATTACACTATATAAAAAAAAGCCTACCTTTCGTTGCAGCAGGTTCTCTTGGTTCTAAGCTGCCTTCAAGAACTAACTTTAGCTTCTTGCTCCCAGGTTTTGGGCCAGGCTTCTTCCTCACTTTTTTCTTTTGATTATTTGCAGCACTTTCTCGCTTTTCTTCTGAATTTTTTTCAACTGCGTTTGTAGAATCGGGTTCTGTGCTCTCAGTAGTCCCACTAACGTCCTTGTCATCACGAACATCAGGAACGGTGCTATCAGGTTCATCACTGCAACTGTCTTTAAGTAAGGATTCTTTGGTCAGGGAAGAAGTCACCGACATGTTTATTTTATGGACTTGGCTGCGATTGGAGTGATAGATCTTCACATGCTCAACCACCAAGTGTTTCTGGGTTTGCAGAAAGTTGCACTCTGAGCAAACGTACCCGAAAACCAAGTGAAAATTCGGCGGAAGCGGCCTCATAGGTTTCGAGCTTGCTTGAGCAACAACAAAAGACAAATTGTGGGACTGCATCAAATGCTGCCGCAAACACTTTTTATTCGGAGTTTTAAAGGTGCAGTTAGCGCAGTGGTACCGGTACTCCCCAGTATGTACAGTCAAATGCTCGTAGAAATGCTCCGTATTACAATTCTTGAAGATTTTGTTACAAAACCGGCACTGGTAGTCAAACTTACACCTAACATTCTTATCCAAAGTTTCAACTTCCACAATACTATTATAATTGTACTCTTCTCCTTCTTGTATGGCTTTCTCGGACTCTTCCGGGGAAAGCCTCGAAATAAAAACTTCATGGTTGGGGTGGGTATTCCTGTAATGGTTCGTAAGGTTCATCGCTTTAAAACTGCACAACTTGCATTTTTCTTTTTTGCCCACAACAAAGAAATAATCTTTGGTCGGTTCGACAAATTCAGGTTCAGAAGGTTCTTGTTCTTCTTCTTTCTGCTCCGAGGTTTCCTCTTCGGATTCTTCCGAATGTTCGCTTTTATCGTCCACTTCCGAAGACAACTCCAAATCTTTCTTGGAAGCTCTCTTGCGCTTCTTGATCACCCCAGATGCCCAAGTGCTCTTCTTCTTCTTTACTTTAACGACCTTAGTCTTACCTCCTTCAGGCTCTTCAAGCTTTTCTTCAGTTTCGTCGTCACCGTGCTCCATGGAAGTGCTAACCAAAGGAGGCTCACTTTCGGTGTCGTCACTTTCTTTATAGCTCAAGTTTTTCGTTGTTTTTCTTCTACTTCTGTCCCGTACCGAAGAAACTGAAGAATCGTTTTCAGGCGATTCGGTACTTTTATTTAAGGTGCTTTTGCTCCGCGTGGCACGCGTTTCACTATCATCTATGACGTCTGGGATTTTTTCTAAAACAACACGAAGGTTTGATGCTCGCGTTCGAGGCGATTCCAGCACCAGTTTCTTCTCAGACTCCACTTTCTTTTTCTCTGATTCAGGTTTCTTCTTCTCTGGATCAGGTTTCTTCTTCTCTGGCTCTGCGGTTTCGTCCTTGCTTTGAGTGCACACTCGCTTCGTGTTAGTTTGAAAAATATCGCTGCCCATCAGCATCTCTTTGATGTCTTCGTGCAACTTATCAAGTTCGGATCTTCTATTTTTCTTCTTAGCAGCAGCTTTTTTAGGTTTATGCTCTTCTTCTTCAGCGGTTTCTTCTGTGATTTCAGTTTCAAAAGCATCATTATTTTTTCCGGGTTTCTTCTTTTGTTTGTGTTGTGAAGTGTTGGGTTTATTGAGATCGAGGTCACTTTCTTCGTTTTCTTCTGAGGGTTTGCTTGACTTTGTGGCAGGTTTCTTCGTTCTGTTGTTGGCTTTTTTGAAGTCTTCTCCAGATTCTTCATCATCTGATTGTTTGCTTTCTTCGTTGGACAGCGAGACTTCTTCATTGTACCTGGAAGAGTAGTAATAGATGTAAATAGAAAGTTTTGAATCATAATAATAATAATATAATAATAATCTTTATTAATTTCAAAATACACTATGCACATTGCTGCATTAAGTTGAAGGTCGTTTGCCAACAACCACTCCTTCAGTTCCTTAACCTGTTTTGCTGTTATTTTCAAGGTTTTGTTGTTATATCCATTTATAGCTAGTCGTATCATTAGGATCTATAGAAAGATCATTGATATAAATTATGAGAAGATATGGTCCAAGAATTGATCCCTGGAGCACACCCCTCTTCACCTTGGCCCAATCAGAGCATGTCACCTTGCCATCATCCTCAATCACCTCCATCTGTCTTCGACCAGTCAAGTAACTCTCGAATAGTGCAAGGGAGCTTTTGTGTATCTCTCCATCTTGGTGAGAAGTAGAAAATAATTCACACTGTCAAAGGCTTTTGTCAGGTTCAGGTCTCGGGATCCAGTTGACAGTCCTGTTCCTACTAAAACTTCTTTTTGTCTGTTTGAATGGCTTCTTTTATGACTTGCAATCTTGAAACCGTCATCGGTTTCTGTATTATTGGATTCGCGTTTATTTGTGCCTGGCTGAGAAGGGGTGCATTGACATAAGTTGATTATCTTATTTATTTTCTCCTTTTGATGGTCCTGTAGTTGGTTGACTGCTTTGTTTTTCCTGCTAGAGTCGTCCTGTCTCTATGAAAAGGATTCCTTATTGACATAGTTTGATCTGGTGTTCGATGAGTTGAAGTTGTTGCTGAAAAGGTTTATGCTTTTGGGTAATGATATTTATTAAGATCTTCCTGCTTGGAGGATTCCTCCTGCCTATCTCTTTGATTCGTTATATCTTCAATTTCTTTCTTTACATCTGCCAGCATGTGCTCTAACTCTGCAAATTTCTTTTTCCACTTTACATGGGCTACATTTGATCTTTTTTTTGTGCAAGTGTGGCAGTAATATTCAATTGTTCGATCCTTCTTTAAGTCGAGAGCTTTCTTTTCAGAGACACAGAGACCAGAGCAGTCTTTAGAGGTCATCTTTTCACAGCCATCACAGTGATGTAGCTTTTGCACAGAGTGTACACTGCGGCACAGTGTTTGAGAAAGTCAACACGTACGTTACTTGTGTGGTCACCCCATGGCCTCACACCATTCAAGCAACAGATACCCAAAAAATGTGTTACAATCACCAGCCCAATTTTAGGGAAATATTCCATCCCCAAGGACTTCCCTAAAGTTATTGTATGCAAGATTCACATCTTTCAAACCATACACACACTCCCGTCCCTCCAGGTTCAGTTCTTCAAATTATAAGTTCTTAGCAAATCTTTAAAAATATTCAGATGACTTATTTCAATTACTTCAATACTTTTGCTTTTCAAATGTACCAGTTCTACACAGTCGCTTACAGTGTGTCCGTGAACAAGACACCCTCCAGATACAAGGCGCTCTTCTCCAGATACACAATGCTCAGGTATCGCCAAACCAGGACTGATCTCAGAGGAACCCTAGAAGACCTCCAGTTTCAGTGTTTTGCTTCTGATGCTCAATATATTAATGTGTACCAAATTGAATATGTCATCACATGGCGACACCCTTGCTGCCTTCAATGAAGCACGATCCTCTTTGGTATCAGTATCCCTAATATCTATCATTCTTATGTAGGATACTCCCCCACTGGTTTCATCCCTGTTTTTAGTTCACTGTTATTTTTTCCACAGCCGGTGAAGACTCTGGATTTAGTAGCCCGACTATATGTATGACCAGTTTTAGTTTGCCATCATAGTTCTCATACTACACACAAAATACTGGATGCCCACTATCGCGAGAAACAGGATCAAGCGGACATGATTGAATCGGCTAGTTATTCTCCAGATTATCTCACTTTATTGGTCAGCCTGAACTATCCAGGAACCATCTCAGGAACAGTGCCCATAATAAAGTTTTTATGCATCAAATCTACACACAAACACTCCATAAGGGATGCAAAGTCATTCGAGCATGTTTCAGCCAGTACATCTTTTGATCCTGCGATAACAATCAGTGGTCTTTTTTTGTAAGTCTCTTCAGTGCCACATAGAAATCTTCCACACTTTGATTCAATTTCCATGGTTTTATTAATTGTACGAAAATTTCACTGTCTGGTATTTTATTTCTTAGCTTGGCCAATCCTTTTCCGTGATCATCCTCCAGCACTAGCGTCTGCCCAAGACATATCTTGTCTCCCTGACATATTGGTCAATCATCCTCCTTAGAGCTACTATAACTTTTGTTAGCTCTTCCTCCATTAGCCTGGTGAATCCTTAAGCCCTCTTCCATTTTGACTTGACTTGATTTTACTCAAAGACTCACATAAATACACGAGAGAAATGACAAGCAGAATGGAGAAACCAATAATCAATTATATCATTATTGATAGACCCCATAGAAGAAATTTTAAAGATGTAAAGAGCAAAGTAAGAATGATGCTGGGAAGGGAGATGGTAAATACAAAAGCGGAGAATGGGAAGCAGGAGAGAAAAAAAATTCACACAAGTTGAGAGAAGCAGATGCACAGAGGAGGAGAAGAAATGGCAAGATAATAAACAGACCAATGCTCGTCAATTGAAGAGATGTGAAATATATTTAAGGCCATAATTCTGACTAATAGTTTACTGTTTACTACTAAATTGTACAAGCATATTCGTTGCTTCCAGTCTGTCTCATAATTCTGACTGCAGCAGCAAAAGTATGTTGAGTAACAAAAATGGGCGACAATAGAGGCCAGAAAAAGATGAGTGAGAGGAATTTGGACAAAAAATGGAGAGGGATAGCAAAGAAAATCATAAACTCTTCTATAAGATTCTAAAAACACTACGGATGGGGAGGTAAAAAACACAAGAATAAAAAGTAAGGATGCAGTAACACTAGAAGAGGGAAGAGAAACCATGGAATGTTGGAAGGAGTATTTCGAGGAGTTGTTGAAAGAGGAATGTGAGGACTAATCAGAGGATGAACAGATGTATTGACAAACAAAAACCAGCTGGTAACGAAGAAATAAAAATGGAAGAGGTTAAAGAAGTAGAAAGATTGAAACGTGGCAAAATGGCAGGAAGGAAACTACAGAACAATTATAGAAGTTAAAGAAGGAAGAGACTTAATGTAGAAATAGGAAACTCTCAAACACATCTGAGGAAGAACTTAAAAATAACAAAAAATTATGAACATAATAAATAAGTACATACCTTTCTTCGTTATCCACTCGGCTTTCTTCATCGGATAACTTGCTGCTTCCTTCAGAAACTTGCCTCGACATTTTATTTTTACCAGCCTTAAGCTTCCCCAGAACTCTTTTGCTTCGCAACGTCCTCTTACTTCCAGGCTTCACCTTGCTATCTTCATCAGAATCTTGATCTTCATTTTCTTCATCCGAAAAAACAATAGATGGTTTTTTGATGCCTCTAGTCTTACGCCTAGTTTCCCTGACATTTTTAGACTTTTCTTCAGAGCCGCTTTCCACCTCATTGCTACTCTCTTCCGAGCTATAGAGGATCCGCTTGATCCGTTTGTACTTCTTGGTGTTTTGTTCCGATAAAACGGACTTTATCAGGGAGAGAATGCTATCTCCGTCCACTTGTTTGTCCTTTTTCGAAGTCAAAATTTTCTCCAATATCTCCAGCTTCACGTTGTTGGAAATACCACTTAAGGCTTTTGCTTCTTCGTCACTATTTTCACTTTCTTCTTCATCTTTGCCCTTCTTCTCTAAGATTTCTTGGCTTTTCTTCAATTTGCCTCGAGTTATAGATTTTTTACTTTTTCCTGCTTCTTCATTTTGCTCTGTTTCTTCTTCTTGCGTGGAATCTTCGGGCCTAACCCCAGAGCTTTCTTCATCGAACTTCGAAGATTCGCAGCTTTCATCACCGGATAATTTAGAATCTACTGAGTCACGTTTAGCTTTTGATTCTTCAGGCTTCTTGTTGGTTTCTTTAGACTTTGCTTCAGTTTCTTCTTGAGGCGTCTTCTTGGGTATCTTGAACTTTTGCAGCCCATAGCCTTTCCCAGGTACCTGGTTTTTGTTGACGTACAGGCTGTCCAAGGGAGAAAGGAAGTTTTCAGTGGTCTTGCTCGGTTTTTTGTCTAGTTTCGAGTAGACGTCATCGAGACGACTCCGGCGCTTTTCTTCTTTTCGACCAGTTCGGCCTTTCTCGGAATCTCCACTTTTGGTCCAGATTTTTGAAGCTTCTGAAGTTTTCTTATCGGGTTCTGCAGCTTTGCGTTCTTCGTTTTTGCGCTCGGTATCGGGTTTTTTAGGATCGGCGTCTTTTCGATCCTTGTCTTTGCTGGGTTCTTCATTTTTGCTGCCAGAGCGGGCAAGCCTAGGATCTCTGGTCGTGCTTCTGTCGGGTTCGTCCCGCCCAACGGATTTGCCCCGCCTCTGGTCGGGCAAGTCGTCTCTTGGAGGTGGCCGGGAAGCTTCTTTGAACCTGGGACGATCGTCCCGTCTAAATGGACGATCGTCTTCGTCCCGGCGGAAGTCCCCTCGCCCCCTAAATTAAAAAAAAATTAAGTTAGAACCTGTATGGCATAAACCTATTAAAATTATTACCTTTTGAAAGAGTTGAAGTCTTCTCGTGGACTGAAGAACTCTCTATTATTAAAGTCCCGGTTGTTCAAGTCCCGGTTGTTCATGTCCCGGTTGTTCATGTCCCAGTTATTCATGTCCCGGTTGTTCATGTCCCTCCCAAAGTCCCGGTTGCTAAAATCTCTGTTGGCGAGCCTGGGATCTCTTTGATTCCTGTTAAAAGGCGACGGGAAGGGAATTTCAGTCTCGGGGCCGAAACGATTGTTTGAAAGCATTTCTTGCCGGTTGCGCAACCATTCCTCTCGGCTCCGGGGCATATCTTCGCAGTTTCCTCGCATACCATCAGGGTTTTGTCTTAAGTCATCAAAATTCCGGGGGCCGTCGTCTCTCCCCCAGGTGTCTTCCCGGTTCCACGTAATTTCCCGGTTTTCGTCCCTGCTCCAAATAACGTCATCCCTGGACCAGTCAGTGTGGTCTTCTCCCATAAAACCACTTTGGTTGTTGCCCGAAAATCTATTGTTAAAGTTGTTGGATGGTATCGGAGACGCCTGCGGCACCAACTGGTTCCCGGGAGCTTGATTCGGGGTGTAGAAGTCCACGGGCTGAATTTGACTCAAATCGTATTGATTCCCGGTGTTTTCTATGGGATCGAAAGGCGTGAAGGGTTTGGGTGTCCCAAAATTTTGTTGTCCCAAAAATGTGTTTTTGGAAGGAGGAAAATTTTGTCCCGGGAAGCCGGGTTGTCCCGGAAAGTTCTGTCCTGGCATAATTTGCTTTCCCGGTAAGATTTGTTGTCCCGGGAAGTTCTGGGGTGGCTGGAAGTTTTGACCTGGGACGTTTTGGTAAGTGAAGATGTTTTGGTTTACGTTTATTGTGCTGGCGAATAATGGTTGGCCCCTTTGGGGAGGATTCCCGGGTATGAAAACTTCGTTCGTGTCCCGCCCATGCATTCCTGGGTTAAATGGTGGGTTAAAACTTGATTGGAGAAGTGGTGGTATGTTGGGAGGCATGGGGGGAGCAGGTACCTTAGGTACTAGCTGGAGGTTGCCGTTCGGTTTTTTGGGAGCCTGGAAAAGAGGGTTTAAATTGTTTAAAGCTTGGAGTAGAGGTGGCGAGGATAAGTTTAAATTTTGGACGATTGAAGCATCGGAATTCCGTTTGTCCCAATTGAAGTTTTTGGGTTCTTTATCTACGTTGGTGGGCGGAGGGCTGCAGAGAAACGGAATCTTCTTCTCTCCATTCATTATGCTTTGGATTTTTGCTTCCACTCCTTGGCCTTCAAGGTTTAACTTTTTGGGCTTTTTGACGTATTTATCAGCAAGTCTTTCGTAGACTTTTTCTTGCGTCTTTTGGGAGGAAATTTTCTCTTCCCCAAGACTTTTGTCTCCATCGGACTTACTCTGAATAGCATCAACTTTCTCAAAAAGATTTATTTGCTTCAAACTTTTCGTGGAGTCTTGTTTTTGAGCTTCGTCTCTCACGTCTTTCCCTACTTTTTCCTCATCTTTCTTTTCTGCTCCAGGAACCTTAGATTTAGACTCTTTATCCTTGCTTTTATGCTTATCTTTGATTTTTTCCGATTTATCTTTTTTCGACTCTGAACTCTTGTCTCTTTTAGACTCAGAAGATTTCTCTTTTTTGGAATCGGAGCTTTTTTCTTTTTTGGAGCTGGAGCTTTTATCTTTAGATTCCAAGTTTTTATCAACTGTCTCCAAGTTTTTATCCGTTTTCTCACAACTTTTTTCTGTTTTTTCGGAGCTTTTCTCTGTTTGTCCAGAGGTTTTCTCCAAGCTTTTTTCTGTTTTCCCAGTGCTTTTCTCTGTTTTCTCAGAGCTTTTCTCTGTTTTTTCAGAGTTTTTCTCCGGTTTGTCAGAGCTTTTCTCTGTTTTCTCAGAGGCTTTCTCAGAACTTTTCTCTGTTTTCTCAGAGCTTTTCTCCGTTTTCTCAGAGCTTTTCTCCGCTTTAGAATGGGAGCTTTTCTCTCCTTTAGAACTCGAGTTTCTATCTCTTTTGGACTCTTTCTTCGACTCTTTTTTCGAATCAGAACTCCCCTCCTTGTGTTTATCAGTCTTCTTCTCATCCAAACTAGTCTTTTCTTTATCCTTCCCACTTTTATGGGAGCTTTTTTCATCCGATTTGCTCTCGTGCTTTTTACTGCTGCTTTCCTTGCTCGAAGACCTAGACTTATCTTTCTTCTTATCCTTGCCTTCTCCGGATTTCGAGTGTGTCTTCTCACCTCCAGGAGGTTTAATAGACTTTTCTATACTCGAGATAATTTCATTGACGGGATCGGGTTTCTGAGGCGTGCTCTTGGGTTTCGAGCTGGGAATAGGGCTGGGTTTGGACCAGTGCAGCTTGCTCTCAACTTCATTGGCCTTGTTCCTCCTCTCTTCCTCCTCCCTTTTGTTCTCGGATCTCCCCAGGAAAAACGGTATATCGTCGGTTTTTTCCAGGAGCTCCAAGTCTGCTGCGCTTAACAGAGGTTTAGTAACTTCAGGTACTTTGCAGGGTATGCTTATCAAAGGCTTCTGTGGAGGTTTCAAGCTCTCAGGCTTCAGACTTTCAGCTGCACTGCTGTATATGTTAGGTCGTTCTTTGTACCTTTCAATGGGAGGCGGCAACACAAAGTCGAAGTCTATAGGGCTGTCGTAAATCGGCGACCCTATTTTCTCAATGGGGATGACTTTGGGCATTTGTGGTATCAATTCCCTTTCGGGACTTGGGCTTTTTGGTGTTAGTTGAAAATTTAGCTTCGCTCTAGCTGCGTTCAGTTTGAGGGCGTGCATTATCTGTTGGGCGTTCACTTCGGGAATGTCGAGGTTCCTTTGCTCGCAGAACGGGTTTGGGGGGTTGGCCCCCGGTATTACTTCGGGGTTTGTCATTTTTTGTAAGTGTGGAGGTTTTGCTGCGTTTTGGCTCTGGAAAAATAAAAATTATTAGTTTCTTTTTTTTTCTTTTTTGTGGGTAACTACTTACAATTTTGGCTTGCAGTTTCTGTACGACTTCTTCGCATTTGTTGAGGGTTTCTAGTTTGTATCTGTAAAAAAAAGAAAGAAAAATGTTTTTCAATTCATGACTACCAGAGTGAATGAACGACCTCCTTAAAGTAATCACATTTAAAGACTTGTTATTAACCTGTGCTCAAGGATGCCTTCATTAATGGAGTAGTAGCAACTATTAACTGCAGATATTCTGTTACTAGTTTCTTCTTTGTAGCCTCTCTTACTGCTAACTTTCCCCAAGTACCTGAACGTCTTCACCTGTTCCAATATTTCGTCCTTCACTTCGATTTTATTCTTCCTCTCATGCTTCGTAACATACATCGCCTTCTGCATAAGCACATTCACTGATGTACACTCTGCAGATTGTGGTATCCTATTAGTGTTTCTTCTTACTCCCCATCACACTTGTGTATGTCTTTGTGTTCGTACCATGTGTTTCCAATTATCAGGTTATGAATACTGTAAATAAGTACGGTAAATATTCCCTCTTCCTTGAAGCTATTTCTGCAATTCTGTGTATATTTTAGACCACACAGAACACTCGGACTGCCTTTTTCTGTAGCAGAAACACCTGTTCTGCAGCTGGCAGCATTCACCCCAGCAATCGTCAATATCTCCCTTCTTGTATAGTGGTGTTATTCGAACCCTTTTGAGTAGTTGAGAGGACCTTCCCTCTCTGTTAAGCACTTACTTATATTGATTGTTAGAGGATTCAGTAGTTCTTCGCATAGTTTCTTTATCAGGATAGAACCTATTCCATAAATGGCCTTGGTTTCAGACCTCCCAGACTTTGGTAAGTTTTCCACTGTTTTACCTCCTATTGAGGAGAAAAAATCGAGTTTCTGCAATTAGAGCGTTGTCTGTCTCCTGTGCACATGGTCTTCTATAACCTGACTCTGAATTTATAAGTTTCCATATCGCCTTTTGTTTATTGGTGGCATTTTCAATTTAACTATTATTCATCTGCTTTTTTCTCTAGATTATCGTCTCTATATACTTTTGTTTGTAGATCTTGTAGGCAT
>JAUIMW010001185.1:0-13371 GCA_033557785.1 Enochrus cinctus
CTCCCACGCTAAAAGAGATGGATTTTCAGAAAGATTAGCCATTTCGTTACACCGTGATTAACATCAACAATTAGGCACATGATGCACATAAGTAACAAAGCTCTCTGGTCTGCTAAGAGAGCTAAGAGTTTCTGGACCAATAGGTCACTCAGAAGCATAGTGAATTCTTCTGCTTTCTTGAAAAAGAGGAATTGTTAAGCATTGAGAACTGTGCAAACCTTTTTATAAATTAAAATGTCAGGAATAAGTCGCCTGCTGCTTTGCCACCAAGATTTCGTGATTCCAGTTTGAAGAATTTAAGTTTCGTTGATTCCTATTCTAATATGAGCTTCCATCTTCATCTGAGCAAAATACTGTTCTTATGTTAAAAAACACTTAAATATTCAGTTTTATTTCAGTAGTATTTCAGTAGATGAGGGTTCTGTTTTCCTCAACTTCCAATGTAGTTGTTTGCCGGCATATCATCAAAAATGTTAAAACTTAGATGTGCTAGTATTCTGCTAACATTGTTAATTCCTGTCTTTTCGATTGTGTCTTTCCCTACGTGTACTATTAAACCAAACAAAAGAACCTTCAAATATGAACAAACATAGTTGTTATGCAATTTAAAATTATTCAATTGAAGAAGTATAAATAAATTATCTATATTACACTGGGCTCGTATGTCATTTACCTTGAACCACTAGCACTGGTTATATGCATGTTGTTTTGATAATTCTTAATATCAAAGTACAAAATTGCACAATTTATATATGTTTGTGTAAACCTGCATAAAATTATATATAATTTTTCAAATAGTGGTTAGGACGCCAAACATTCAGAAGTATTCTGCATTATAAAACATGAAATTTAAAGATGTTTTGCAGATGACAAAAACGCCCATATTTCGTACCGGTTTTATTATTTGGTTGTTCAGTTTATAAACTCTCTTTTACAATTCTTATAACTAACAAATAGTTTAGCTTGTGATTATTTAATTTTCAAAAAAATCCTGCTGGAGGGCAGCAATCAGGACATGGGCAACTCTCTGGGCAAGGACACTGGTTGCATACACATAGTTTTTCTGTAAAAAAAATATTGATTATAATTATATATTTTTGAAAACAGTTTTAAATGTGGGAAGTATAAAATAAAACAAATTGCTCTAAGAAAATTATTTTATTTAGAATTTCAATGCATACAGATTTTTTACAAATTACAAACAATAATGCTAAAATAAATATAAAATTAACTCAATAAGGATCTGCTTGAACACATGTTACTTACGTGTGCTTGCTTTTTTGTGCGAGATAATATTCCTAAAAAAGAATATTGTTAATTAAAAATATTACGTATTATATTGAGTATCAAACTTGGACTTATATTTTGATGTGAACATTGAATACTAAAATTAATAATGTTTAATTGCATAAATAGAATTTATATCGTAAAATTTAAAAACGTTGACCTATGAACGTGCAATATTCATGACTCATTTAATTTAAGATATTCAATGTGTTTTAACGCAATATTAAAAATTTAAACATGTATTATTTATAATTTACCAACACACAAAAAAATCTACTAGTTTTATACTTTGTGCGTGTAATGTTGCAACTTTTTAAACATATTTATATATCATGCAATTGTGGTCATTTTATCATTGTGGTACATCTGAACAAATTTTTACAACAACAAAAAATAGCTAATCTACACAAATTGTGGCATTGAAATTAAAATGAGCCGTTTTGATAACCTTTTAAAACAGTTTAAACATTTAATTTTTAATATCCTAACAACTTAAAATGTTGGAAATAAAGTTCTTTAACAAACTGCTTTTTCTTGTAATTGTTTTAAATGCTAGTGCATATTATGATCGTTACTTCCCTTGCTGTGGATATCGTCCAGAAGTTTACTATTACCCACAGCACGCACGAAATCCTCGAATTTATGTGGCACCTATCTATATTCCCAGTAAACCTCACATAGTTTATTATATACTACCTCCTCCCGTCATTCCAACACAAAACAATAATGGTAAGTTTGAATTTACAATTACATGTTGTTTTCTATGGCTTAATATTTTTTAGTTATCATTGAGGTAGATACTCCTCCGCCAATTGTAATACCGCAAAAAGAAGAACAAAATAAAACCAAAGACGACGAAGAGAAGAAGATTAATATAATTATTAATAACAACTTAAATACTTCAAATTACAATTGTAAGAGGTACAGTTTGATTTCTTGCTTATTTATTACTTATATATTTTTTTATTTTTAGTTATGTGCCCTACAGATCCGCCTGGACGAATTTGTAACACTAGCAAGAGAAAAGTTCCTTATGATTGTGTAGCAGACTCAGATTGCATTTCTAATTACATTTTGAAATGTTGTACTGATACTTGTTTGAATAGGAAAGTTTGTACTGTCCCTGTTGTGCTTAAGAATTGAAAAATTGGTTTTATATTTTTAGTAGATATTTCTATATATCCCAGTATTTTGTTATAAACATTATTGTATATATATATTGAGTTATACACGAATCCTTCTCATGTGTACATTGGGTTGCATAAAACCTTGCTTCTCTTGACTTTTTACTTTTTTAATTATATCTGATATTAGTACTGAAGTATCTGAATTTTAATCTTTATACAAAACTTCATACTCTATTGTAAATTTAGTTGCCTAAATGTTTTACCTAAATCCTTAATATTAATTGTAATAATTTTCTTCTTTTTTATATTGAAATGAAATGTTGCTGAAATCAAAGAGACAGAAATTCTACATTTTTACAAAAAGAAAATAATAATTTAAAAAATTAATAATTTAGACTAATCAACATGGAAATGTTAAGAAAATAATATTCCTATTAATAGGTATTTATTTCACTGTAACAATGACTTAACGATTAACAGAATAAATGTTTAAAAAAAGTATATGTTTTTATCTATACATCCATCTTTATGCCTTAGTATAAAAATGCAGCTGAATGTAATATTTTTGTTTTCTCATATTTTGTAAATATTTACAAATTAGTTAATGATGATAATTTAACCATAAATTCTAATTAATTAATTCGTTATATTGATTGCACATTTATAAATTTTTATAACTATAATAAATATAGCCATATAACAAACAGATTTATAATGTGCTTTTTTCTTATTTTTATATCTAATGTAAAGAAAATATTAGCAAATTATGTAAAAACAATAAAAAAATATAGATATAATATAGAACATAATAATTTAGTAGTAAATAATTAAGAAAAAAACGAGAGATGTGAATCTGTAGAGCCCATGGTTATAAAAAAAATTACATATTTTACACTACCGTACGCATCGAGTATCCATCACCATAAACAGACGCAGTAAGGCTTAAGGATAGATTATGTTTATTTGACGAACGACCTTGCATATATATTTAAAAGTATAGGTCCAAGTATGAAACCCTGCGGCACTCCAGAAAACAGTAGTTTAGGGCGCGATGTAGAATTGGATTTAGTGACAAACTGCATTCTGCCATGAAGTTAAGAGTCCATGAATTCAACAGAAGCATCCCCTAGGCCAATGTAGTATAAAATTGCTAAAACATTGAATGATTAATTGTACCAAAGGCCCTGGAATAGTCTGCAAGCCCATGTTCTTTTTCAAAATTGTAAATAGCACTGTAATTTTTTTAAGCTTTTTGGTCTTAAATCAGAATAGCTACTTGGATTGGAATTGGAATTGCCAAATTTTACAAGCTGCTGAAAAACAACGAGCGGAAATGCCACGCATTATAAATATGTCTTAAATAGTCAAGTAAGAATGGTTAAGAAAGTTTAATCGTTTAGTATAACGCCATCCTCACCAAGAGCTTCCAAAACAATCGAGGCTATCGCCTGAGCAACATCCAATTCTTTTCATTAAGGTCAAAAGTTTGTGCTACAGTTGGCTTAATATTATTTAGATAAAATTGCAAACATACAGGGTGTGGAGGATTACCATTCTAAACAGATAAAACTCATGATTGATGTTATTTACATCAGATAAGTCAGGGGGCTTAAGCTGTTGCCAAATATCATGAGGTTATTTACCTCATATCGTAGTTATAACTTTTTTCGTATAATTTGGGGCAAATGTGATAATATTTGGTATTTCATAATGAACATTAATATCTTCTATTGAGATTGAGATTTCTGTGGTCCAGAGTTTGTGTGGTCGAGTAAATGTATGAGTTATAAAGGGAGCATGAATGCAAAATAGAGTTAAATGGGTAGTAAGAAAATGAACCTTTTGGTCTATGTCTATGTCTGGTGTCTCTATAAGTTTGATTTCTAGAAATAAAGTGTCACCTGGTAATTCATATGTGCAGTATAATAAATGGTGATCTGAGCCACTTCCGCAGGTTGATCACCAAAGGGGCATAGCTGTTAGTTATAATGTAATCTATTAAAATTGCTGAATTTCGTATAATCCTACTAGGCTGAGTAATGATTTGAGTTAAAGCAAGAGATTCCAGCATATCTGCAGAGCGGAAGAATTTTATGTTCTTTAGGAGTTACGTGAAATTGCTTACAATTACGTTTTTTCAAAACGGTAGATTTACAAAAAAAAATTAAATAAAAGTTACTCGAAATTACATAAAATATAACTCAAATAATAAAAAAATATCAACAAATTATCCCCTTTCTTCAAAAACATAACAAAACATAAGAGTTAAGCCACGGCAAATTAATTTCACACAAAAAACAAATCAGCACTCGTAATATGTTAGTATTTTATTGCATGTATTGCAGCGTGTAAACAAATTTTACAAATTTGTTGATCTAATTGTTAAATTTTTATCGAAATTCTTCATTTTACACTATTACTAATGTATATCATACTCCCTATTTTTAGATCCTAAATTTAAAAAAGTTTTTGCAATATTTAATACAATAACACAGTTAATATTTCATGTTTTGAATGAAAAATAAAAAAAATGAACCTATTATAAATGAATTTGTTTTTTTGACTTTCATATTTTTATCAATATTTTTTTAATATTTTTACTACACGATCTTAAGATATTGGTGCTACGAATTGCAATAAAAAAAATGAGGAATGTTTTTTAACTTTTAACGAAAATTAATTTCTGCTTTTTTTAAATAATTCAACAATTTTTCGAAGGTATGGCGAATTCAAAGAAGGACAGAAAAGTCTTAGCAACGATCTAAGGGCAGGTCAACCAAAAACTGCAGTCACCTCGGAAAATGTTTATGCTCTGCGTAAAGTCATGAAGAATTGTTTGTAAAAACATAGTTTCCCGTATCTTTTGACGGGCAAACAAAAACGAGCCTATGTAAATCGTTTTCCAAAAACTCTAAAGAATTGTAATTGTAAATGTATTCATTGGGTGTTTCAAGGTGAAGAAAATCCGACAAAAGTCATCCGTGTCCAAAAAGCAAGTCATTTAGCAACAATTTCTCTACAAGACCGAAAAGCAGCTAATGCTAATTGGTATACAACCATTTGTTTGCTATAAGTAAACCAATTGCATTTTTAGAACGACAAAACGTTGAATTGTTAGACCATTGCCCAGATGTTTTTTTACTCAATGTTTTTTTTTTTACTTTTCCAAAAATAAAGAATGGATTGCACGGTGGTGTATGAAGCTGTCGACGACTTTAAAAATGCTATTTTGACTGCACCAACAAACGAGTAGAATAACTGATTTCAAAATTGATTCGAACAAATGCGAAAAAGCTTCCTCCATCTTCATATGAAAACTTAAAAAAAACGCTCGACTAAACTTAGACATGTGTAAATCCTCTTGTATGCGTGAGAAAAAAATATTGGCCAAATTGTTGTGAATTTGCGCTTAAAAAATATATTGCATTGATTATCTACCGAGAAACATATATCCTCCGTCATTGCTCAATTGATTACGTATGCAAATCTATTTTGTCACTGTCCACCACTACTTTTCTGAGTCTAAAAAGAAACAGAGCTAATATAGAGATGCGCATCGACAATGTATTGAAATGATCGTAACTAGAATAGAAGAACATATGTCAATATAAACAAACTGCAACTTAATTCTATTAGTGCCTTTTGTTCCTTCCACTTAAAATTTTCTTCACATCCTGTTCATAATGTCGATGTTTTTTCATTTATGCAATTCGCATTCCACAAACCTTACATCCAAAAGGGCAAGGCTGCACTTAATCTGCGCCAGAAGATCTTTTCTACTAGGAGATTCGTCCAACTCTCTATTTATAACATAGTTGATTCTTTGGAACCACCACCATATTCTCGCATTGATATCCAAAGATAGTTATCATCGGTAAACAAATCTGATTTTTAACTTTCTTGAGAACGAACAACGCCGTATAGACGAGTCCCTCTTCATGAAAGTGTTTAACAATGTCGTCAATATCATCGGAAAAAATTACTTTTGAATAATCTTCCATATCAATAGTAGGAAATATTTTGTGTTCAGCTCGACGAAGAATTACCCATCATAAGATAATTGAACAAAAGGGTCCGAAACACCATTTACCATAAGTGATTTAAAAATACCATCAAATGCCCCAACCGTTGGGTTGCCATTTTGTCCGCAATAGCTTCGCGTTTAGCCAAACATATTTTCAACAGGATCTTTACATAGTTTTTAGTTTTTTTTTCTACCCTAGTACTTACCGAGCGAAACAGATCCTAGAAGAATGCCACTATGTGTGAAATTTAAGTGCTGCTGCCATCGTACCACTTAGGAGCTGGGCTGCTATACTTTGATTTTGTTCATATGAGATCAGTAATTTTTGCAAACAGACAATGATCTCCTGAATATTCATTTGGTGCATTGTCTGTTTCATAACAATGTCTCATACATTCCCATTTCGCGACCCTCTTTTTCACGTTCAATTCAAAAAAGAAAGATTTCGTCATGAAATTATTTCTAATTCCCTTTAGGAGGTGGGGCGGATCATACAAAGGATACATTTTTGTCCCTCCATTTCGGAAAATCTACCTCTATATTCTTCACCCCTCCTTATATGAGTTGCCCTAGTTTCTTCTAATAGCATAGTAATCATAGAAACATTGGGTTGTCGTTGAGATCAAACTAGAGCAACAGAGATGAGCCTATGATAATATCTATGACTTTATGTATCACAAGCTTAAGTAGGGACGACTTTCGAGAAGATTTATCCTCATTTCTTTTTGAAAAAGCAAATGCAAGAAGTTGTTTGAAGTTGACATGACAACCTCGCATCATTACCATAAAAACGTAATGAGCAAAATTATCACTATTTTTGTCACCCCGATCTTCAAACCCCTCAATACATTCCTTATTTTCGTTAAAAGTAAGTCCAGGAGAAATTACCATTTCATCAAACAAAATTAAGACATATTTCTTTTCTGGTTTCATCTTCTCATATATTGGTTTAATAAATTCGAAGATGTGTTCATTTACACCCGATTCGAATGTTATCTGTTTAAAAAGTTCTATGCACGAGGGCTTTGCTTCACCATAGTTAAAGCCATAATTTTTTCATCCATAATAAAACGATGTTGTTTTAGAGACTTTCCAGCTTCCCTCAACTGCATACTGACAAAGGCTGCAGCTGTTGAATTTTAACGCTTCTCTTAAATTTCCTGCTTTCCTTACGTTTTAACTTGGGGGCAATGGTTCTTAAATGCTCTATTAAGACTTTCTTCCGGGGAGTAGTAGGCATAGAAATTATGTTTTCCCTTATAATATCGCTGACTAAACCTAAAACATTACAGAATATCTTTTCCAACTAAACAGGTGTTGTAGATCCAATTCCTGTAATTGACGACATCTTGAAAAATAAGATAAATATGCTAACATTCTACAGGAGTATAATTACAGAACTTACCTCTCTTTCTTGAAGAACTTGAAAGAGACCTTTGCCTTTTTCTTGTTGACTGTTTTGGAGTCTCGCAAGCTAATCCTTAAAAAAAGAAATTGTTTGTTTGAATATGAACTTAATATTCTACATAAGATAGTTATTTCTCTTTTTAGATGGTCGTTTTAAAGTAAAGTAAAGTGAAGTAAATTTATTTTTCGTGTCAATTCAAGTAATATATATATATATATATATATATATATATATATATATATATATATATATATATTATACAATGTTTTGTAATTGCCTAATACTAACTTAAGATATTTAATACCTACCTAAAAGAATGGCTTAACTCAAAAACTACATTTTAATACAGAGATTATTTTGCAACTTTAAACTAGGGGAAAAGTATATAATGCAAAAGGCATATGAAAATTAATCATGAAAAAAACCTATACACGCGAGGAAGGGGGATATGTACAAATAAATAAGAGACAAAAGCACGTAAATCACATAAGAGACAAAAGCATGTTAATCACTTCACATCTCTAACACTTGAGAAGGGCTGCAAGGACGTTTTGGCCGTCATCACCTTGGAGAGAACTGGTCAAGGCTTTGGCCTCGACGACCTTTGATGTTAATCTTCGACTTGATGAAAGCCAAGACTTGTCCTGATGGCTTTTCTGCTGGCCTGGAAAGCGACAAGCTGGGTCTGGTACCTCTTCTCGTCCTCCTTCAGGTCCTGGTATTCGTCCGAGTTATTCTCCGTGTTGAAGTAGTCTTCGTATTCCTCGTCATCGCCGTCGTCGTCCTCATCCAGTAACATGGTGTCTTGAATGTTCTTCGTGGCGGCTTTGATCTGTTGGTACTTGTCGTACCTGTCCTTGGCTGCGCTCCACTCGTTTATGGCGCGACGGTATATCTTGACGGCTTTGGATCTTTCCGGGTGTCCTCTTGGAAGCTGGAGAGCTTCCTTCATCCCAGAAAGACCAACAGTATGAGAGTGTTCTTTGTGGAGCTGGAGCTAGTAGAAGACTGCTCTGATCGAGGACCAGAGTTGGAATGGTGGGCGAAAAACTCGTTTTCTGTTGTGCATAATCTGTTATACCAAGAGGGCGCTAGGATGGCTGCCTTCTGCGCCTATCGGAAAGGGAGAGCGGCAAAAATTAGTTCTAAAAACAAAACCTTCGAAAAGAAACGTAATCATACACATATCTTACGTTAATTTGTTTTGTTTTGTCATTAGTGTTCTTAGTACATTAACAGAAATTATTAGAAAAGTTCTATAGAAAACTATACTGAAGTATGTTTCAACCTGGCGAAAAATGGCAAACGAATGCAATTTTATAGTTTGAAGCTTGTACTGATCGAGCACAACAGCCCGAAAGTATTATACATATTTAGAGATACTTCTTTCATTTGACGTTAACAATATATTGAATAGATAGATGTTTTTAACAATTAACTTGTATTCTATTACAATGTTTTACCACTACGTTAATTGCCCGAAATAAGCTTATTCCACACATACTATTCATAAATCTATTTTCAGATTATTATAAAAAAATATAATTTGCATAAAAAAAATAATTAAAAAATAATTTTTTTTGTTTGATGATTTCAATGCTTTAGTAGAAATGAATTTATTTATTGTAGTTTCATGTGTATAACATTAATAATAAAAATAAAATAATTTATAATAATTAATAAAAATTAAATAAGAAAATAAAAAATCTACAAAATTGATCTTCGTCAGGGGTAAATAAATATTTAATGTTTTCTTTAAAAAAATCTAGATTAAAAATTGAAAATTTTTGTATTTATATATGATAGTGATTATAATTTATACGTTTTATTTAATTACAATAACTGACATTTTAAGATAATAATTTTGATATATTTGTTTAAAAAAAATTTTTTAATGTGGCTTTATGAACATATTAAGTGCACAAAGTGATGTGAATTTTAGTATTTACTTACACAAATTTTATATGTAAGCAAATATTTTATAGCCAAAATATTGTACAAACATAGATAGGTAACTCATAAGGAAAAGCGTTATCAAATAAGATAAAAATCGAGTGGATATTATAAATTATAATTTGCAAAAAAACTCATCTCAAATAGTTTGCAAAATGTGGAAGATAATAGTGTTATTCACTCTTATTGGGAAATCAACGACATACATAGGTAAGTTTATTTTACTATTTAAAGTATTTAAATAAAGCACAATTTTATTGTAGAACAATGCCAGTTGGTAAATAACCACGAGGGCTTTTATGTAAAATACCCATACGAACAAACAAAACAAATTGAATGCTTTAAAAATAGCCAATGCCCGACCGGAACATTATGTTGCCCAGATTCTAAATATGTACACAAAGTTTGCAAAAAATCAATAAGAACAAACTCCAACGTTCCTCAAATAGAAACATTTACTGAAAAAAACTGTTCAAAAAATAAAAAATGTTCTAGTCCACATCCGTTCGAGGAAACCAAAAGTTTAATGTGCCAAAGTGATTGGGAATGCCCCGTAGGATTTTTTTGTTGCGAAGACAGCTGCTTTGAACACAGAGTGTGCTTAAAATCAACTACAAACATCACTCACCAACCATATTGTCCAAAAGATGACGTTGTTTGTTTAAAACCTTTTCCTGAACATTTAACTAAAATATATCAATGTGAAACGGCTGAGACCTGTCCACCAGGATTCCACTGCTGTCAACACAGCTGCTTCAATCATAAAGTGTGCAAGAAAGATCAAGAGGTTGTTGAAAGTTTCTTTAACCGGACCGACAGATACTGCCCAAAAGATCTTAATATTTGCAAGCAACCTAAACCTTACAGCTTAACACAACAATATCAGTGTACAGAAACTAGAAAGTGTATACCAGGGTATTTGTGTTGTGAAGACAGTTGCTACACGCATAGAGTTTGCAAGAAACCAATAGAAGAAGATTTGTATTGTCCAAAAGATACAGGTAAGAGTTTTTATTTCTGCATACTAAAAGCTTGTCTTACATTAAACACGTTCTGGTTTAGGAAACTGCAAAATTCCGGCACCTTATTACCTTACACATCGGTATGAATGCAAAGCACCGTCAAAACTCTGCAAAGGCGATTACGTTTGCTGTAAAGGCAGGTGCTATACCCACAATGTTTGCAGAAAACCCATCAAACTGAATTCAAAGTGTCCAAAACCTGCTGCAAAATGCACACACTCTATTGAATTGGAGTCAGTTAAACAGTTCAGATGCTCTGATGATAGCGATTGTGAGCATGGAACTGCTTGCTGTATAGATGAATGTTTAGACTTTAAAGTTTGTACCTTAGTGCAACCAGATCTAAAAATAAACGTGACAACATGGGAGCCTACAGACACTCCCCAGTTTACTACTGAATCTGAAATTGATGAAGATGCTAACTCAGATATTACTCATGGTACACTGCCACCAGAATCAGATACAACTATAGAAGAAGTAATTACTGATGCAACGCCTACCTACGAATCTACAATTTTACAAGATGGTACTACCGACTCGACAAATACAACGGTTAGCGAACAATTACCCCCTTCCACTCCAGAGACTACACATGAAACATTACCTCAAGAATCAGTAACTATCAAATCTACTATTTTGCAGAATTTGGTTGGCACGACTACACCATTAGAATCTGATTCTAATTTTGATTCGACGCCATCTGTTCCAATAACCACAGAAACAGAAGTTCCAATAGTGCATATAACGACTACTGTAACAGCACAAACAACTACAGATAAAAAAGATGAAGTGGACGTTGAAGATGAAATTGGTAACATTACAAATCTTTTATTTGATAAACATTTTCTAAAATAAATTGTTTTACAGTTTCGGTAGTGTTAGAGAATAAACCTGTATGCGAGTTTTGCGACTACGAGTCTTCTGGAGACGGCAATGATTTAGAAGAAACAAAGAACTTATCGTTTGAAGAATTAGTAATTGACAGCAAAGTGCCTGAAAATTCACCAAACCAGATGCCAATTGAATTGCCGATGAAACCTGATAATGACGGCAGTGGTTTTACGTTTGAAGATGACAAAAAAGATCATGAAAAATCATATGAAGATATAAATAATTGGGAAATAAAAGTTGAAGCTTTTACCGATGAGAATGACGTAGATGTAGTTAGCCATTTTACACTCTTTCAAGTACCCAATCCTCTTGAATTAAAGGACGATGAACGATAAGAAAAAGTACAACAGTATAATATATACTTACCACATGGTTGTAGCATGTTTCATATAATTAATATAATTTAATTTAGTACTTAATTATTAATAATAATAATTAATTATTTTTGTCAGTTTTATTTTCTTTTGTAGAAGAACAATAAAATATTAAAAATATCCCACTTAATATTTTCATTTTTTTAATTTAAAGATCTTATGTATTTGTAGAAAAACAGAAACGACACCGAAATTTTATTTTGTGTGC
Source organism: Enochrus cinctus (assembly GCA_033557785.1). NCBI lineage: Eukaryota > Metazoa > Arthropoda > Insecta > Coleoptera > Hydrophilidae > Enochrus > Enochrus cinctus. Next base: position 12,295 of record JAUIMW010001185.1, read on the forward strand.
CTAAAACGATATGGTGGCTTAAAATTTCGCTAAAATTACTCACAGCTTTGCTGCTCGTTAACTCAGTCAATCCGTTGCAATGTAATCTATTGACATCTGCTTCGCTTGGTATGTATAGCTCACTGTGCATACCCAGAAGAGATTTGAATTGCAAAAGCAAAGTTGCGAGCAGCTATATTTCGAAAAATGATTATACCAAGCGAAGCAGTTATCAATACATTAAATTACCTTATTTGGATATTTTTTAAGTATATTTTTTAATGGAAGTTAACTCAAAATTCAAGTGGTTTAAGAAAATTTGTCACACACAAAACCTTTGGGACTAGCAGCTTTTAGATAGCTTCCATTCTTCATATTAAGCCAATTTAAAGAAATTAACACTAACGAAACGCGAAATTTAGATATTTAGGGCCGCAGAGGACGTCACAATAATTAAAATGTAGAAATTTAAACAGTTTGATTCGCACTTCTCTATTCAAAATAAATCTAGCAGGATAAACCTCGACAGATACAAAATACTTGGGTGATTATTTACCAGTCTCAAACCTATCCTAAATCTTTCACTTATTGATGAGTACTGTATCCCAGACTCTCTTGTTTATAGATGAATTCAAAGATTGAAAGTCATAAACCAACTTAGCTATCCTGAAGCTAGGAAGAGAGTTACCTCCTATACAACAACTCTGATTGGACTTTCTTATGCTTTAATGCTCCTATTGAGAGATATAAAATTATCAGCTCTCACAAGTGGCTTTTATAATCCCTTTAAATCCATCTCAATCAATCATCAAATCTCGGGATATTTCAGATACACTTACCAAATATTGCACTCTGTCTGTCAATGCTGACAAACAACAGCAATCAGCATAAGATTTCCATATAAAGGAACAACTAAAAACGTCTATTTATCTCATAACCAAGAGTTGAAATCCTCTGGTCAATTTGAACTATTTTAAACGAAAACGACAGCTGGTCATTGAAGTATTCAACTTAACTCCGTGCAGTCAACCATCTAAGGTGTGTAGAAGAATAAAATCAGTTACGAGGAGTCGAACATTTCAATTGAATATTCTACTA
>JAUIMW010001186.1:0-13369 GCA_033557785.1 Enochrus cinctus
TTATGAATTCCTCCACTTCTTCATTAAATATTAATGTGATCTGCCCTCGATACTGCCTGCTTCGCTGTTTCACACGAATAAGTGAATTTTCACATTTTTTTTAAATTTTATTTTAATAATAAGATTAACATCTTGGGGGAAGGACAATCTTTAAACTTCAGACGATCTACAGTTGGCTTACATTTCAATCTATCATCACCCGGTGTTCCTTATTTTATGTTGCTTTTTTATTCAGTTCCAATAGCCTTTAGGCATATGAATACCAATAAAATATTTTTTTATTAACTGGGAGTACGTTGATGGCAATATACCAAAAGAACATTTTCCAGGGGTTGGCCCTTCTATCATGTTTTTTTTTATTTCAGCACAAGAGTGTCATTCATTCAATATTTTAGAAAAATGTGTGACTTTTGTGTGTCTTCCAGGTACCCTTTATCCATGTTCTTTTTATTTATTGATTAAATATAGGAAAAAAGAATATACCAAAATGTTTAAATATAAATCCTTGATTTAAATGCATTTTTTTAAAGAGTAATGATGTATATAGTTAACAGGTTATGGAAGACATGAAATGTCCTGTTGGTATTCTGTCATCTACAAACTTCTAAGTATCTATCTAAGTCTAAGTATCCAGAATAGAATCTAACAGGAACACCAGGTATCTGGAAGACATGGAATGTTCTCTTGGCATTCTATATATTCCTCATTAATAAATTAACTTAACATCTCTGTGTAGGAATCAATTAAAATTTTATTCTATGTCAATACAGGGATGTTGACTTATTTTTTTAAATAAAAGAATGGCAACTAGATGACATGCTTAATATGATTTCAAGGAGTTATCACTTGTAGGAATGTCACTCAGATATTTTTTGATAATAATCACTTGCACTTAAGAAATAAATTATTTGTGCTTTGGTGACATGCTCATCAGTTAACATTCCTTGGAATCGTTTAAAGCATGTTGCCATTCCTTTATTAGAAAATCGAATCAACATCCCTATATTTGTATTATATAGGTAGAATAGCAAGAGGACATTCTATGTCCCCCAGATACCTGGTGTTCTTTATTTTTTGTCGTTTTTTACTCAATTCCAGCTCAGATATGACGATTAATTAGATTCTAATCTGAATACTACATAATATATGACCATATGAATTAATTTTACTCAAGACATATGATGTTATCGAGATTTTTTAGCAGGATATTTCACGTCTTCCAGAACCCCTTATGCTCTTTATTTTATTTTAAAGAAATCAGTTAAAATTCCTTTATAGGAATCGTATATAAGCAATTTAAAAGACTGACCACCAGGGTTCTTTGGAACATGGAGTGTCCTCCAGGTACAATGTTAACTATAGACTTAATAAGAATACCAACAGGTCCTTTAACGTCTTCCAGAACCCCTGACGGTCTTTATTTTGTTTTAAAGAAATCAGTTCAAATTCCTTTATTGGAATCGTGTATAAAAAATTTAAAAGACTGACCACCAGGGGGTCTGGGGGACATGGAATATTCTCCAGGTACAATGTTAACTACACAATTAATAAGAATACCAACAGGTCATTTAACGTCTTCCAGAACCCCTTATGGTCTTTATTTTATTTTAAAAAAATCAGTTAAAATTTCTTTATAGGAATCGTGTATAAACAATATAAAAGACTGACTAACAGGGGGTCTGGGGGACATAGAATATCCTCCAGGTACAATGCTAACTGCACACTTAATAAGATTACCAACATTATTTTATTTAGAAGAAATCAGTTAAATTTTCTTTATTGGAATGGTGTATAAACAATATAAAAGAGTGACCACCAGGGGGTCCGGGGGACATGGAATGTTCCCCGGGTACAATGTTGACTATCCCAAAAAATCCCAAAAATAAAATTGGTAAGACATCTCATATATAAAATATTTCTATTTAATACTTAAAATATTGATAACACTCATACGTCTTGAATTTAATTAATTCATAAATTCATAATTTATTTATTATCCAGAATAAAATGAATTGACTTCCCTAAATTGGAATTGAATAAAAAAAAACAACATATGGAACAACAGGTGTTTTGACATGGAATGTTCTCTTAGTATACATATTCCTAATTAATAAATTCACTTAACAATTCTTTACTGGAATCAAAATTTTATTCTTTACTAATAAAAAAATATTTACCAATATTGAGTCGTTTTTTTTAAATAAAATAATGGCAACCAGATGACACACAATTCTAATGAATGTCAACTGATAGGAAAGTCACCCAGGTACTGTCATAACTATTACTTAAAACATATGAATTTTGTCAAGGCTTTTTTAAAGGAGCATGTAATTAAATATCAATGAAGTATATAGTTAACGGTATACCTGCAGATCATTCCATGTCCCCAAAACCACTAGTTCTTGGTTTTGTTAGAGATATAGTCTCGAATGGTTTCTTTCGTTATTGTATTTTTTATTTTTGATAAAAATAATCAGACCTTCTTTTCTACCTCCTTTTTGCTCCATATATCCAGTTCACCTTTTCCTATTTTGAGTATATGTGAAACTGCATTAAATTTTTCTTTGTTGGTTTCGGTTTCCTTATTGGCACTTGTTATTTGTTGAGTATTTTTAGTATTCATATTATTTCATATTTGAGTACAGTTCTGTCTTCAGTATTGACAGTGTTATTTAGTGAACTCCCCAGATTAACTGTTTTGGAGGGACAATTACCAGTATTAGAGGTTAGGATTTTATTTTCAAGAAATAAGACCTTTTTTCTTCCATTTCTTTGATAATCCTTCATAATAAATCGTTTTCTGTTTGAAGACGATTGTTGTCTGTGATTTCTTTTGTGCAGTTTTTGTGATTACGTGAATAACAACTTCTGTGGAAATAATTTCCACATGATCCACTTTATCTGTAACACTATTTTTGCAGTAAGTACACTTGGTGATTAATTTTGCTTTGGCAATTTTTTTTTTTTGATGAGACATGCTTCTGCCTGGTCACAGAAGTTCCAAAGGGATTAACACTAGGACCTCTCTTATTTCTGGTATATATCAAGAACCTACCTGCTGTGGTGAAATCTCCGGTGATGTTATAGGCCGATGACACCTAAATTGTTTGCAGTGAAGAAAACGTGGAAACACATGTGATTTCTATAATCAATACTTGGAAGAAAATGAAGAACTGGTCTCAAAGCCATTATTAAAAACTGAACATGAATAAGGAATTGCCTTTAGCGATAGCTTTGTCTCCCCTTTAGTTAGGGTCAGATTCCCAGAGTACTCACTCCATCCCACTCAGCATCAGCACAGCCGTTTTCCTGTCCGTGACGATGGAGATTCGCTCATTGGTGTAAGCCCGCTTCTCTAATTAGTGCGCTGCTGAATTGATGGCCAGCCTGGAATACGGTTGGCCAGGTGCCGAGGCTGTCCGATGTTCTGCAACCCCCAGCCCCTGGCTCATAATCTCCGTATCAATCGCTCGTTTTCAACTTTGATACGTCTGTAAAGATTGCTGTCTCGCCAAACGGAAGAAGCTCATTGCCCCAACTCCATTCATCCATCCTCAATATCTGGATTTTGAAGAGTTTGGTGAAAGAGTAGGTCTTGGAATAGCCAAGATCTACTCCTTCACCAAACTCCGATCCGACATCATACTTAAGGTTGGGTGTCGCAATTTCATTCAGGATCGTCAGGTTAAACATGGTTCGCATGCTTCGCTAACTCAGGCAAGCCCTCGCATTTATTGATATTTGGTCTTAAAATGTAGTTATTGCTACCTGTTTCACTTGGTATAGATAAGTGTCTTAAAATATATAGATCACAGACTACCAGTAGGATATTTCACGTCTCCCAGAACCCCTGATACTTTTTTTTATTTTAAAGAAATCAGCTAAAATTCCTTTATTGGAATCGTGTATAAACAATAGAAAAGACTGACCACCAGGGGGTCTGGGGGACATGGAATGTCCATCAGGTACAATGTTAACTACAGACTTAATAAGAATGCCAAAAGGTCATTTGATGTCTTCCAGAACCCCTGATGGTCTTTATTTTATTTTAATGAAATCAGTTAAAATTCCTTTATTGGAATCGTGTATAAATAATATGAAAGACTGACCACCAGAATGTCTGGGAGACATGGAATATCCTCCAGGTACAATGTTAACTACACACTTAATTAGACCAACAGGTCATTTAACGTCTCCCGGCACCCCTGATGGTCTTTATTTTATTTTAAAGAAATCAGTTAAAATTCCTTTATTGGAATCGTAGATAAACAATATAAAAGACTGACCACCAGGATACAATGTTGACTACATACTTAATAGGAATACTGTCAGGTACTACTTCGTAATAATTACATATGTTTAAGATTTATGAGTTTTGTCATGGTTTTTAAATATCTAATACTGAAGTATACGATTAACAGGGTACCTGGAGGACATTCCATATCTCCCAGGCTCTTGGTGGCTCTCTATTATTTATGTTAATAATAATACTTCATTGATATTTTTAAAACCTTGGAAAAACTCATTAATTTCAAGTAGAAGTCATTATTACGAAGTGGTACCTTAGTGACATAGAGAATAAGTGAATGTATTATATAGGTGGAATAACAAGAGGACATTCTATGTCTCCCAGATACCTGGTGTTCTTTATTTTGTGTTGTTTTTTATTCAATTTCAACTCAGGGATGACGATTCATTAGATTCTATCATAGATACCACATAATTTATGACCTTATGAATTTATTATACTCAAGACATATGAGTGTTATCGAGATTTTTAGGTATCAATTACAAGTACGTAGATGGCAGAATACCAGCAGGACATTTCACGTCTCCCAGAACCTCTGATGGTCTTTATTTTATTTATTTATTGGAATGGTGTATAAACAATATAAAAGAATGACCCCCAGGTACAATGTTAACTATATATTTCATTGATTCTATAATGTTTTTACACGATTCCAATAAAGAAATTTTAACTGATGACTGACTAAAAGACCATCATGGGTTCTGGGGGACGTGAATTGTCCTGCTGGTATTCTGCCATCTTCGAACTTCTAATTAATACTTAAAGTATTGATGACATTCCTATGTCTTGAATATAATTAATTCATAAGTTCATAATTTATTTATTATCCAGAATAGAATGAATTGACTTCCCTGAGTTGGAATTTAATCAAAAAACAACATATGGAACAAGAGGTGTCTTGACATGGAATGTCCTCTTAGTATACATATTCCTAATTAATAAATTCACTTAACAATTCTTTACGGGAATCAAATATTTATTCTTTAGCAATAAAGGGATATTGACTCGTTTTTTTTTAATTAACTGTTAACTATATACTTCAATGATATTTAACTCCATGCTGAAGCTACAGCTTTTTTAATATTAATATTCTATGCATGTGAAGTGGGACCCCTGAATATGATTCCATAAGAAATTCTGGCTTTCTGGATAGGGGAAATCATTTTAAGTGTGCTGTTTGAAACCCCATCAACACCAGTGGAATTTGATTTTTTTTTTTTTTTTGGAGTCGTTAATAACCTTTGTAACCTCGTCTTCGTCGGTAGAGAATAGTGCCATTTAACTGGGTCTAATAATTCTGAGATTAGGTTTGCATGTCCCTTCATAATATTCCAAGCAGTTTTAACTTGATTTTTGGAGTTAAAGATTGGGTTTTCTAAATATTGTTACTTTATATTGAGTATTATATTATCAAGTTCTATCTTTTTTTATTGGTTTAGTATCTTTAAACCGTTGTGTCTTTTTGAGAGGGTTTTTAAATCCAGTAGATTTTTAGAAAGCATTTTGATTTCACTAGTCATCCAAGGTGAATCAATAGATTTAACTGTCAATTCGGATTTATAAAATATTGCTACACCACCACCTCTTTTTGTGCTCCTGCAATAATAGATTCCTAGTTTACAGTTCAACCAGTGTTCCGTACCTCATAAAAATTTAACGTTTGCTTTAAAGCATAATAAAAATTCAAGTTTGTTAATTTTATTGGTAACACTTTGAATATTTAGACAAAGGATGGTGAAATTGTTTTTTTTTTGTATGAAACTGTGTGCTTCGTATGGACAGTGAACCGGATGTCGCTCCAAAAAGGATCAGAAGAACCAACCACCGTTAGTTAAAATAGCTAATTAAATATCAACAGTAAAGGTGTCTGTAAGAGATCCCAGACTACCGACGGATCTGTTAAATGGCACATGGAAGATTTTATCGAGAAATTGTATCAAAGAATGAACCGATATATCTTGATAGTGTCATACGAGATTGTGCTAAATGTCCTGGGAAAGTTTTAAGAACATCAACGATGTTGACTTAATATTCAAGCTATTTGACTTGACTTGAATTCAGTACTTCTACATTTATTTGGATTAGTTTTTTAGGAATTTCTACGTGGTTTCGAGTATCTGGAGTCTTCGCATCTAAAATGCTCATATGCTCCCTTTCGTAACACTGCCCCTCTCTTAAGACAGAGCAGTTCTCCTGCGGTCCACACAATGCCTAAATCAGAGGCTTGATTGACAACATCAATAAGAACGTGGATTGACAAAAGGAGATAGTTGTAGATATCGCCATGCACCAAGTGCCCGAGAAAAGGAAGAGATCTGCAGTCAATGGATAAATGGAAAATTTCCAAATGAGGTATTTTATCTATACGAAGAACCGTTCGGAAATACCATAATACTGGGACCAAAAATCCGGATAACATTCTAGATGCGAAGATTTCAGACGTTCGAGAAAGAAACTCGCTAGAAACGGCTAGATGGTTTTGGAATCCCAGAGAGTTAATTCAGTTCGGATCATATCGCCAGCGCAAAAGTAGTTGATGCAAAATAAATAAAGTAAACAAACACTTTTACTACAAACACTTCGAAATAAATCAAATTAGTAACAATACACCAGAGATCGCCTGCGACAAACTTATGAATTCCTCTTCTTCATTAAATATTAATGTGATTTGCCCTAACATATTCAGGGTAGAAGGATTATCTTAAAACCTCAGACCACTTTCTGTTGGCTTATATTTAGATTTGTTTAAAGCCTTTGATAGCTTGGACCTGGACATGCTTCTGTATGGTCACCATCAATGTGGTATCAGAGGTAAACGTGTTGTAATGGGTGACACTTACTCAGAATGGATGTGTACTGACAGAAGAGTTCCAAAGGGATCGATACTATAGAAAGATGACGCCTAAATTGTTGAAGAAAGAAACTACACGTCTACAAGATTCAGACATGGCTTTGTTTATCGGCAGCCAGAACCTCACCAGATCTCTACACGTAGTAGAAGCCGCCCTTCGCGTCAAGGCCCTTCAAATGACAACTCGCCAGTGATCTAGAAATTGTGAAGTGCAGATAGAAGAAGAAGTATTGGAAGAAAAGAATTCGAATGACCTTGGCATTCTGGACAGTGGAATACATCATGATTGTTGCATCTATTGAAGATCAAGTTATCTTAGGAAATGATTTTCTGATAGGTTATGAGGTCAGATACACATGGATTCTGGAGTCCTTAAACTTGTAAATGAAGAGATTAATCTGGTTATCCTGGTTACGATCGTTTACTTTAACAATTGGGTGTAAGACTACCGGGCACACCATTGCACGAGAATGGTATAGAGAGGAGCTACTATATTAATTTTTATTGTATTTTGGTAGCAATAAAGTGTCTCTACCCCTGGTGTTGTAATCATGTAAATCGTGAGGTGCAGCCTTCATTTTATAGATCATTTTAATATGTATAGATTTGTGACTGCAAAAATTCCTAATGAGCGGAAACAATCTCGACAAGAGTCCATTAATTAGCCCTGTAAACGTCTGGATGGTTTCAGCTCTTATGCTAGAGAGGTGTTCTCTTTCCAACTGATTTTGTAACTCCTCTTTAGCTACCTTTAATGATATCCCACAGGCAAACTCGGGCCCTATATATTGTATAAATGCTTGTTTCCCTTTTAGCTAGGGTGTCGGTCTTCTGGTTAACTCTAATATGTGAGTACCGAGATGCCCAGAGTACTCTTCTACATTTCGCCAGACGGAGAAGCTCATTGCCCTGACTCCATTCATCCATCCTCGGTATCTGAATTTTGAAGAGTTTGGTGATGGAGTAGGTCTTGGCTACTCGATCCGACATCATACTTAAGGTTGGGTGTCGCAATTTCATTCAGGATCGATTCGCTAACTCGGGCAAGCCCTCGCATTATCATTTATCGATATCTAAAATATAGCAGCGTATGCTCGCAGGCCCTCGCCTTTTGATTATTGATTTTTCACTTATTAAACAAATTATATTTAGAAAATATAATTATATCAAGGTCTTAAAATAACGGTGCATACTCGCAGCTTCGCTGTTGGATGTCTTGGGCAAGCCCTCGCATTTTGATTATTGATTTTTTATTTATTAAACAAATTATATTTAGAAAATATAATTATTGTGAAATTATAATCAATAAATTAAAGATGACAGGCAAAATTCACCTGAAGATGGTATTTTAAAATTTTTAAACCGAAATTTATAAAAACAAACATCGGATGAGTGTCTTAAAGTATAACTGTGCATGCTCGCAGTTTCGCATTATAATTTATTGGTATCTAGTTCACTTGGTAGAGACGAGAGTCCTAAAATGTAGTTATTGCTGCCTATTTCACTTAGTGTAGATAGTGTCTTAAAATATAGCAGCGTATGCTCGCAACTTCGCTGCTCGCTGACTCGGGCAAGCCCTCGCGTAATAAATTATTGCTATTTACTTTGCTTGGTAGAAACAAGACTTGTTATGAATAAGTGTCTTAAAATATAGCTGCGTATGCTCGCAGCTTCGCTGCTCGCTGCTTCGGACAAGTCCTCACCAATATCGGATGAATGTTGACTCGGGCAAGCCCTCGCATTATAAATTATTGATATCTGCTTCGCTTGGAAGAGACGAGACTTGGTATTAATAAGTGTCTTTAAATATAGCTACGTATGCTTGCAGCTTCGCTGCTCGCTGACTCGGGCAAACTCAATTCAGTTTATTGATAACTACTTTAACTTGGTATAGATAAGTGAAGTAAGTGTGTAAAGCGTTATTGCCTTAACCTTAAAATTGTGAATACATTTGCTCTTTTTACTACTCAGACAAGATCAATTCATTGATAGTGACTTCGCTTGTTTTAAATAAGTATTTTAAAATACAGCTGTACTGTGTTATTGCTACTTATAACTACATTTTAAGATGATCGTCCCTATCAGGTGAAGCACTTATCAATAAATTATAATGTGAGGACTGTGAGTATGCACAGCTGTATTTTAAAATACTTATTTAAAACAAGCCAAATCACTATCAATGAATTAATCTTGCCTGAGTAGCAAAATGAGCAAATGTAGCCACAATTTTAAGGGGTAAAGGCAATAACGTTTTACACACTTACTTTACTTATCTATATCAAGCGAAACAGGTATCAAGAAACTGATTTGCGAGGACTTACCTGAGTCAGGAAACAGGGAAGATGCGAGCATACGCAGCTATATTATAAGACACTTGTCTATATCAAGTGAAAGAGGTAGCAATAACTACATTTTAAGACACATGTCTCTACCAAGTAAAAAATATGGAGGTCTTAAAATAGCAGCGCATGCTCGCAGCTTCACTATTTGCTGACTAGGACAAGCCCTCACGTTTTCGTTATTGACTTTTTTATTTATTAAACAAATTATATTTAGAAAATATAATTATAGTGAATTAAGGATAACGTAAAATTCACAAAACATCGGATGAGTGTCCTAAAACATAGCCCTGCATGTTCGCAGCTTCGCTGTTCGAGGACTTGGATAAGCCCTCGCGTTTTGATTATTGATTTTTTTATTTACTAAACAAATTATGTTTAAAAATATTTAATTATAGTGAAGTCACAATCAATAAATTAAAGATTATTGGTAAAATTTATCTGAAAATAGCATTTTAAAATATTTAAACCGTAATTTATGTTATCTTAAAATATAGCTGTGCATACTCGCTGACTCGGTCAAGCCTTCGCATTGTAATTTATTGATATCTGGTTAGCTTGGGAGAGACGAGTAATATTGCAGCGTATGCTTAAAATGTTATTATTGCTACCAATTTCATTTGGTTTAGACAGGTGTCTTATAATATATCAACGTATGCCCGCAGCTTCACTGACTCGGGAAAGCTCTAGAAATTCAGTTTATTGATACCTGCTTCGCCCGGTATAGTATCCTTGCTATCTGTAAAACGTCATTGCCTTTACACCTTAAAATTTTGGCTACATTAGCCCAGCGAGCAGCAAAGTTGCGAGCACGCGCAACTAGATTTTAAGACACTTATTTTTTTAGCATATATCAATAAACTGAATTGCGTGAGCTTACCTGAGCCAGCGAGCTGCGAAGCTGCAAGCATACGCAACTATATTTTAAGACACTTATTTGTACCTAACGAAGCAGGTATCAATAAACTGAATTGCAAGGGCTTGCCCGAGTCAGTGAGTAGCAAAGCTGCGAGCATACGCAGCTATATTTTAAGACACTTATCTATACCAAGTCTCATTTCTATCAAGTGAAACAGATATGAATAAATTATAATGCGAGGGCTTGTCCGAGTCAGCGAGCAGCGAAGCTGCGAGCATCCGCAGCTGTATTTAAAAACATTTACAAGTAAACTGAATTGTGAGGGCTTGCCCGAATCAGCGAGCAGCGAAGCTGCGAGCATCCGCAGCTATATTTAAAAACACTTATAAATAAACTGAATTGTGAGGGCTTGCCCGAGTCAGTGAGCAGCGAAGCTGTGAGCATACACAACTATGTTTTAAGACACTTGTTTGTACCAAGCGAAGCAGGTATTAATAAACTGAATTGCGAGGGCTTGCCCGAGTCAGCGAGCAGCGAAGCTGCGAGCATACGCAGCTATATTTTAAGACACTTATTTGTACCAAGTGAAGTAGGTATAAATAAACTGAATTGTGAGGGCTTGCCCGAGTCAGTGAGCAGCGAAGCTGCGAGCATACACAACTATATTTTAAGACACTTATTTGTACCAAGCGAATCAGGTATTAATAAACTGAATTGCGAGACTTGACCGAGTCAGCGAGCAGCGAAGCTGCGAGCATACGCAGCTATATTTTAAAACACTTATTTGTACCAAACGAAGCAGGTATCAATAAACTGAATTGCGAGGATTTTCCCGAGTCAGCGAGCAGCGAAGCTGCGAGTATGCGCAGCTATATTTTAAGACGCTTATTTATATCAAGTGAGGCAGACATCAATAATCTAAATTGCGAGGGCTTAATAATTATATATTATATAAATCAGCGAGCAGTGAAGCTACTAGCGTACGCTACTATATTTTAAGACATAATAATGCGAGAGTTTGTCCAAGTCAGAGACACTTATTTATACCAATCGAAGCAGGTATCAATGAACTAAATTGCGAGGGCTTGCCCGAGCCAGCGAGCAGCGAAGCTGCGAGCATACGCAGCTATATTTTAAGACACTTATCTATAACTAATCTCGTCTCTACCAAGCGAAGCAGATATGAATAAAATATAATGCGAGGGCTTGCTTGAGTCAGCGAGCAGTGAAGCTGTGATCATACCCAGCTATATTTAAAGACACTTATTTATACCAAGCGAAGCAGGTATCAACAAACACTGAATTGTGAGGGCTTGCCCGAGTAAGCGAGCAGCGAAGCCGCGAGCATACGATGCTATATTTTAAGGCACTTATCTATACCAAGTCTGGTTTCTACCAAACGAAACAGATATGAATAAATTATAATGCGAGGGCTTGCCCGAGTCAACATTCACCCGATGTTTGGTATGATACATTTTATAAATATTATTTGAACCTTGTTTAGTTTCTTAATACAGATTTGGTTGTTGGTTTTCTGCCGCTAAACCAGTGATGCTTAGGTGATTGTAAGTCTTATCATCACTGTGTATATCCAGTGAAATATCGCAGATGACATTCTCCATTTAGGTCCAATCGCCCCGCGGCATGCCCATAGGGCTTTAATACTGCATACACTGTCGAAGGTCAGAAGGTCAGGTCCAGCACTAACCGCTTTAGAACGGTGTTTGACTCCAGAAAGGTGATGGCCACCGTTTTCTGGGATTCACTAGGTGTAATTTACATCGACTACCTGGAGAAGGGCAAAACGATCACAGGCCTGTACTATGACGTTTGATCTTCTTCCTCATGTTATCATGATATGGTCAATTTGACCTCCTTTTCAAGTTTGTCGTATAATTCATCTTTTACTGTTCAGGTTCAGAACTGACATTTTAAATTGTTTCAGGTTCAGCCTCTTGTAAGCCATTGTTTCATTTTTTGCTTTGAACTCTATCACTTTTTGTTTCAACTTTCCCTTACAATAAAAGCTACTCCATGTTGTCCTTGCTTTTTACCTCATGAGTAATATAATACCGTATTATTTTCTTCTACTGAGCCTTGTTCCTTCCATCTTATTTCCTATATCGCTACTAGTTCTACTCCATACTTCTCCAACTCTTCCACAACCACTCTCATCTTTCCAGTCTCTGGCTTTGGCATTTATGTTCCATAAGCCTATCCTGATTTCGCTTTTCAGTTTGTGCTTCCTTTTTCTCTTTTCTATTACTGCTCTATTACCCGGTCTGTCTCCCATCACCTTTTCCTCCACCATTCGCTCACCAAAACCCTCCTTCCCCTGGTTTCTTTCTTTCACCAATCCCACATATTTCCATTCACCAACACCACCATTGCTCGCTTCCTCATCAAAGCACTTCCCCCTGCCCACTTCATCGTTCCTTCTCAGGTTTTTATTTATATATCATCTTGGTAATTTTCCTTGTCTGTTCTACATCATCTTGTGTTCCGAGTGATCTATCATTTATCGATCATAGAGCACGAGGCTGTCAGTCACTGCTTACCTAGGAAGACACAATCAGTTTGCACCAGACACTTGCGATCAAGTACGGTTTGCTTAGTGAAGATTCTTCGCTACCCTTCTTGTAAGGATTCAACAGCAAGGCATGTTGACTTGAAATTTTGAAGAACATCTTTAAAATCTGAGGGAGATCTTTGAGAGATTTAGAAGTGTCCATCTGAAACTTAGTTCAAAGAAGAAGAAAGAGGATTTGGAACATGAAGTTTCCAAACCACACGAAGACATGACATTATTAAAAAAAAGGTAGAGCAGTAGCCACATACTACTACATTCCAAGAAAAACAAAGCTGGAAAAAATGAGATTGACGATGAATTAACTCTTGATCCACAAGTTATGTATTATTATTACTATTAAAAATAAGCGCTTTAAAAAGTAAATACTTGTTATGGATGCAAAGCGAGAGACCGTTATAAAATGTGAAACCATCCATGCGAA
>JAUIMW010001187.1:0-13365 GCA_033557785.1 Enochrus cinctus
GCAGTAGTAATTTTTACTACCCACAACACTCAATATTTCCAATCCAATCCTTAACCTTGACATTGTATAATAAATATGCATATGTAGGACGAGGGCAATTCAACAATTCTATAACTTTTTGAATGAGAGATATCTTTTGTTCGGTGCTTTTTTAAGTTTTTTCAATCTTGTACCACTGTCTGATCTCATAAATTGATATCCTCCCATTCAGGAACTCTTTTGGGATTATATTCTTCCAGTCTGAAGTACCTGCAGTTGTCACCACTTGTTATTTACAGTTCATTAAGTAGGTCTGCAACACATGTGGAGGAATTCCTCTGATTCCGTGTTGTTCAAATTTCCGGAAAAGTTGGGCGTTGGATACGTTATTGAAGGATCTGCTTTTGTCGCAATGCAATCCAGTGCATGCACATCTTACTCCTCCAGTAGCACGAGTTTGATCAGTATCTTCATCATATTTTGGATTTTTTATTTATTTTATTTTGTTGTCTGCTATTATTGGATTGTATTTTTTTCTTTCGTCATGATTATGGCTTTCAAATTCTTAATTTTCTGAGCTTGGTTGATTATTATTTCGCCTTTCTCCTTGCTGCAACAGAAGAAAGATTCTTTCCTTGGGTTGTTCTTCTAAATTTCAACGCTGACATGTCTTTTTGTTCTTCTACAAGTCATCATGCCTTAATTTTGTATATATTTATATAAAGTTATATTTTTATTTTTATTTTATTCTCTAAATTATCATGTATTTTCAATTTAAACTAATTTCACCGAGTATTTATGTATCCATTTATGTTTGAATTTTTTGTTTGTTATGACCAGATTATTTTCCACACATAACTGAATAATTCTCTCACTGTTACTATTTTTGATTGTCTCTCCATCTGTCCCCATATGTTCTTCGATTCCTTCGTTTTGGTTTTACACTCTACCATTTAAATCACCCATTATTAATAAATTCTCTTTCCCTTCGTCTAACTCCCTCTGCAGCGCTTCAAAATACTTGTCTTTGTCTTTTTCTTTGTATCATCATTCACTCCGTATGTCGAAATTAGGGTCCAGATGAGACACTCACAGGTTAAGAAGTCTATCAGAGTCATATGAAACATTGTTCCATTGACTAGCATTAAGAAGCTCATATATGTTTTCAAACAGTTAAAAAAGTTCTCCAACCCAATGCCAATAATCAGGAACAGTGTAATAATTTTGTCATCCAGAAATTCACGTGCATGTAAATCTAAAATCTCTTTAAAAGTAAAGTAGGCAATATTTATATTAAGTTTTGTTCAGTCCCATAGCATAAGTTGTACTTTGAAAATGTGTTGGGTTTGTATGTTGTATGATTTTCTTTAACAACGTAAAAATTAGTCAAAATTTAAAAATGGTATTATCATTTTTGGTCGTTAATAGGCGAAATTCAAATGTACAAGAGCCATTTTTTGAAGATTTGTAATTGATTTATAATCTTCAATGGCAAAAGTACAGAAAGTTTGTGAACGAGTTTGAGCAGACCTCGACTATTTCAATATAAATGAGTTAGAATAAACACTGTAACCCTGTCTGATATTTTGAACGCTCTGGAGTTAAACAGATAATCGACACCGCTAGCAAAATAACTAACACAAATTTGAGATTAAATTAATACGGATAGTGAAGATGAGATAATCCAGATTGGTTCGATAAATTGTGATGTATCGGATATCCTTGGATAACCAAAAATGTCATTTTGCTCATTTCGTCATAATGTTTTTGGTTTCTCCAATGTGTTTATTTTTTTGTGATCTTCTTTCTTTTGTTTTCTTATTTTTCTTATTGTATTTTTATTCAAGTTCGTCTTTAATGACCCTACTAGCTAAAATAATTGAATGTTTCTTTTTGGTCATGCGCTAATTAATCTTAGAATCTTATTAGAATTTAGATGTAATAATATGTAAGTTGTCAGATGTCAGATAAAGGTATTAGACATTAGACATTTATTTGACAAGCCTACAGAAATTATTTTGCAAAACATAGAAGTTATATATTAAGTTTCTTGGAACTTGTGTAATATGTAATCTTCTACGTCTTCTTTAATCCCTAAATGTGTTTGTTGCCCTTTATCCCACAGATTTTGTTCAAAATAATCACCAAAATTTTAGTTTGATGTTTGGTATATTCTCTTGAATATTGAAGTATTGAAGAACCATGTGCAATAGCGCCTAATTTTTCAAGCGTTTATTGCTTCAAAAACGGGTATGTATCAGCTCTTAGCAGTTAGAAGAATTAAAGCATCGATATTAGGAACAAGAGCTTGTATGCTATTAGCTAGTTCAAGAGCCAACGTGTCGAGGGCAGGTACAAGAGCGTTTGTTATGGTAGTTTGAAGATCAGAACGCGTACTATAAAATTTTATGCTACAGAAGTCTGTTCATCAGGAACAGATATTAAAAGAGCTTCCGATGAAGCTTGAGCAGCAGACTGGTTTATTTATTTATTTATTTACAATTCGAAACATTACGAACATAACTCAACACATGCTTCCGTACATTCATTGTATACTTATATAGCAATACAAAAAAAACTCAAGAATTCCTCTTAAAAATAAAAATAAACAAAATTGTGTAAATTCTGGAGTTCTGGAATATTTTATAAGATATCTTTTAAATCTTTGTTTATATATCTAAACAGATCCAACCCATGCGCGATCGAGTTGTATTCGGATATCGCCCTAACCATCGGTGCATTGCCAAAAGAATTCGTCGCTCTCTGCGATAAGTAAAACAGGACAGGGTTCCTTGTTGTATAGGCTTGAGTGTTTAAATTTATGAGGCGAAGTATCTTCGGACAATCAGTTTTTCCGCTGACCACCCCATGCAGGAAAAGCAAGCGTTGAACAGCCATCATATATACGACGCGAAAAAGGATCGGTGCCTTGCGTCAACCGCCCTAACAAAGCGCTTCTTGACCGACTCAGGCCTGCTTCGGTTGGTCCGATACTGAAGGCACCAAACTGTGGAAGCAAATATAAGGAAATTTTGAACATAGGTATAGTAAAGATTTTTAAGGCACGCAACTCCCCGGATCCGAACAGTAGATCGCAGGATAAAACCCTGCATTTTATTATACTTAGCCACTGTATGCTCGATGTGCTCGTCCATAATCAATTTGGCATCGAGTGTAACTCCAAGATCTTTTACGGAATTCACCCTTTTGATAATATTATTGTTAAAATTGTATTTATATATTATTTTATTTTGTTTGCGCGTAAATTGTATGTGAAAGCATTTTTTATAATTAAGAAAAAGTTTATTCGCATGACAGTATTCGGATAATCGATCAAGATCTTCTTGCATATTATGACAATCATTGACGTTGCTTATGTGACAGAAGATCTTTAGATCATTGGCCTACCCCAGGAACCTGTAGTGCCTAAAGCATATTCCAATATCATTTATGTAGATATTAAATAAAAGGGGAGCCAAATGTGAGCCTTGGGGGACCCCCGATGTTATATTAGTTGAAGTTGATTGTGAGTTATTTGGTTCTACTATTTGAGTCCGGTTATTTATGTATGAATTGATCCACCGAAGCAGGTCACCTCTAATTCCAATATTATAGAGCTTGTGGATTAATATTTGATGATCTATCTTATCAAAAGTTTTGCTGTAATCAATATAAACCGCATCAATCTGACCACGCGCATCCATGTGACTCTCTACCGATCTAGAAACCGTGTTGTTCAGATATAATTAGGCGTTTTACGTCTGCGAATATTACTTTATACATAATAAAATTAAACACCTTACCAGCTGTACATAGAATCGATACTGGATGGTAGTCATCAAGATTTTCTCTTTTGCCGGATTTAATATGGGAGAAATTAGTGCGTGCGTTTCCTAAACCACCCGCACACCGCACAGAAACCCACATGTCCTCAACACCAGAGCTCCAAGAATTCCTCATCCATGAGCTGCACGAACTCTTAACCGCCACCAGTACACTGCCACCGCTCCTTTTTTTCACACATCTTCTGTACCCTCGACAGCAATGACACGTTTGGCTTTAAGAGTCGCGGCCAAAAAGGCCTTTTTGTCGTGTCTTGATATAAATCTCGCAATGATATTGCCATCCTTGCTGTCAGTGTTACGAGATGATACTCGATGAGCCGCTTTTATTTTCGTTTTTAATAGGACAGTTAACAGCAACGCCAATCTTCTCTATTATGGTGTAAACATTCTCGCCGCCCAATCTTAATGTTGTTTATGCCTGATCAATTGCCTCCCTCCTCAGCTGTGCAACCTCGCCTCTAAGCCTAGTGTTTTCTTCACGGATAGCGTCGATACCCTTGCACTTATTATTTAAAATTGATAAAGATTTCTCAAAATTCGATATTTTGTCGGAGCATATTTTGTATTCAAGAGTCTTAGTTGCTTTACGATTGATCGCAATGTCTCCGAAGTACTTCTATTGTCGTCCTCCTCATCAGGCGAGACCGGTGGCGCAGGCAAAGATCGTCTCTGGGGTCCCCCCGATCTACAGCCCGGACATCGCCAGCTCGTACCGTCCGCCTTCAAGACCGATACAGCGGTCTTATTCAGATTGACACATTTCAGGTGGTAAAACGTACGAAAACCGTCGCACTAGATGTTTGTCTCCCTTCTGGAAACGGCCTAGTCGCAAAAACCACACATAGAAGGCATTATAAAAGTTTTTATCTTCGAGTGTCTGCACAATTCAACAAAAATAATTGTTAATAATTGTGCATTAGGATTCTGATATCTGTCGGTCTGATGTTCATCGTCTTCGAATATGACTGACCGTAATCGATTGAAAACTCTAGTGGATAATTCTTCAACTTCATAATGTGTAACTGTTCGTCCTGGATGTTCTGCTATATAATATTGGCATACCCCATTGTCCACAGAATGTCTAAAGTCCAAAGGTCATTAAAATGACACCACTGTAAGCACATGTAAGCATCAAGGCTATTGTGGCTATAATTGCTGTCCAAAACCTGGAGTATTGGATCTGCATATGAAATAAAGTGGTGGGGCCATTTAACAAAAATATTTTTATTGATCCATTCCAACACTGAAATAGCATCGATCAAAAAATAGTAACTACGCATTCATGCTACGCCTAATATTATTATATGATTTATTCATTTTTATAAGTCAAAGGAAATTACTGGCTACTGTATTGAGGGACTCAGTAATTCATTATAGTGGGAGTGCAAAGTGCTTGCGATGGCAGTTTTGAGTTATAGCTTCGTTCTTACATAGAAGAAATGAACCCTATTCAGATGGTATAGAGTTCATTAAAAAGGAAATTTTACTCTGGAGGAGCCACGAACGTCAGTTACAGTGGAAAATGCTTGACGAGGACAAGCAATTGATCTAAGAACTGATAGAAGACACTTTAGGCCGAAATGCAACAGAAATTCGATCGATTCTGTATAATTTGCACGTGAAACTTAGTTTTAAATTTGTCTTTGCACTTGTATGATATAATTGTTTTTCCTTTGTCATTAAGAATCACTTTATTTTTGGCATAACAAAATACTATATACTTTTCCTCCTCCTCCTTTTATTTGATATGTGAACTTACATTGAAATTACGATGATTTGTCAGAATGTTCTTTCTAGCTTCTTTTATTATTTCAATCGATTTATGTGCACAATTCTTCAACTTTGGTCAACCCTGCCTGCCCAATAAACATACGTACTTACCATACGCCACCCACATAACCACAAAACGTTACCGCAGAACAAATGCTTATAAATGGCCGTATTAACAGTAAAGTATCCCGCAATTGGTGTTGGTAGCGAGATATACGATTACGGTGTATTAAATTGCTATTAACACTTGTCAGCGCATATTTTACTCTCACAGTCAATGATGAAAAAAACTGAACGATTTTAATTCGGCAGAACAAAAAGTAACATAATAAACTGTTATTAGTATACAGGTTTTATTTGCATACATTTTTCAACAATTACCGTTTTTTATCAACAAGGACACTCGGACTTCGAAGGCCAACTTCAAATTCGCTGCGGTACTACCTTTAAAGAGATCGATTACGACATCGATCAAAAATTTGCGTTAAAACTCAACCACTCACTGAATGCATGATTGATCCTACATTTTCTTAAGCAAGTCTTCAGAATTTCCGGTGTTTTAATTGCCGTACGTTGATTACACTTCAGGAAATACTGAAGCCCGAAGCTCTAAATTAGTACTGTTTTATTGGCTCACGTATGTTTAATGCATCTTTGAAACATTTCACCTTGGCTCTCCGGTTTGCGTCAAACATTCTTTATTCTTTATAGGTTCATACAAAAAGTGCATAAATTATACCGCTATAACTGGATCGGTTTATTATTATGCCAATTAATTTATGTCATAATTACTGATATTTATAAACAATGCCACAGGTAATAAGGAATAAAAAAATTTTGGCTACTATGCACTGCCACGTGTTTAAATTATGTAAAATGTAACATGGTTTTCAAATTATTTTTTTTATGTAAATTCCCTTTTTTCTTTATATATTTGCATAATAGACGCCCTGCAGGATTTCACTTTCATAGCAGAAGAAGAAAGAATACAGGGAACCTTTATAAATTGGGTCTAATTAATTTCAAATAGCGAATAATTCATTTCAAATTAGATCGAATCAATTTAAAATTAGAACTAATAAATTTTAAATTGGAATTAATCATTTTCAAATTGAAACTAATTAATTGCAAATTGGAATTTTATATATTTTGATATTAAAAATAATATATTTTTTTTAACCTTTTTTTAATCTTTTCTACAATATGAAGAGGCTATTGATTATCAATATAAGTGCTGAAGAGAGTAATTTTACGACTGAAAGGGAGATGAATAATAACGTATACAACTTATACAACGGTCTGTATGTGCTCTTGGCTTAACAGAAAATTATTCTGGAGCAATATTCTTTGACAGCAGAGGAACTCTTTTATCTTGGTGTTTTTTATTTTTAAGATTATATCGACAATTTCTTCCTCCGATTTCTCTTGGAAGAAGATAAAGTTCAAATCGACTTTGTACTAGATCTATGGGGTTACTGTATTTTCATTCACATTAGGGTTTCCTTCCTGTTTGCAGTGGCTGTTATCTTTATTTGTTTGTATTTTCACTACTTTCTAGGTTACTGCTGTAGTATTGTTTATCTGCTGTATTCATTTTTAGTTTTTTTTATAGATCTCCATATATTCGCATTTCCTTGTCAGTTTCAATAAAAATATAGATGGCATCTAGTTTATTTTTCACTATATTTAAGCTGCTTGTGTGCCAATTTATTTTATTTTTTGACCTTTTTACTCGCTTGGTTATTTCAGGAAAAGCATTGTCAAAGCAATTCGTTGTCGTTTTGTAGAATATGTTGTATTTTACTTCTGGTTCTTTTGTTTGTACACTTCTGCTTGCTAATCAGATCTTTAATTTCATTAATGTTTTTTTCTTTCATTTTCAGGAGATTATCTGGCAGAGATTTGTCAATTTTCGAGCCTGGAATCATTATTCTGAAAACTGTGGCCGACAAAGACATTATGGATACATCTTGAACCACCAATTATACTTAGCTATATGAAGACGGCCATTCTCACGTGGCACCACATCAAATACTTACCTTTAATATGGAGTTTTACTGTAAATCTATGTTGCAATTTTCACTAATAAACATACTTAGCTTGTGGTGTGATTTTCTTAATTCTTTTATGGAGTCACTGAAATTATTTATGGAAATGTCAGCGCTACCACTGGATGAACGATATAACGTCACGATAACTGCCACAAGCAAAGAGTAATAGATGGCATTGTCTTTTCTATGTTGTATTTTTTCAGATCTGTGTTGGTTGAGTGAGCGTCCCTCTTCAGCAATATTCCTCCATGATACGACTTTGTGTTCCGCTAAATATCTTGTACTATAGTTTTGTTCTGAAAGCCAATGTTCAGCAATGCATATAATATCTATTGCGTCTTTTTGTAATTTCATGTTGAGATTGTTTTATTTGTTATTGTTTATTATTATTATTTAAATTTGCTAAGACATATTGTTGTTTGTCGGCACTACGTTTTTTATGTGTTCTGTACGACACTACGTGGTGGTATCCACAATCTTCCGACATATATGGATCGTCCTTATACGCAGTGCTGCTTCTATACCTGATGTCTTACCAGTACCATGAATCGAAGTAGTTTCAAGATGTCTTCGGATATTGCCTTTCCGCTTCATCATCCTTGGGAGTGCCATTTGCAGATTCTTCATCCATGTTCTTGTTGATGTGTTTATCGTGTAGAGGGTGTCTTTTCTCGGGTTTATTATGGATCTTTGCCTCACTTCAAGTTTTCTAATGTTTTATTTGTTGTTAGATTGCTTTTTATTTTTAATTTCATTGTTTTCCAAATATTCGACTAACTTATGTGCAACTAGCTAATTTTTTTTTTTTTGATAAATATAAATTTTATTTTTTGGAAAGAATTTATTGAAAAGTAGCGATACAAAGGACATTTATCACCCCATCTACACTGAAAAATAAAATAAGTAAAAAAAATTGATCAACCCAATAAGCCTAGCACTATATGGTTGTTTAGAAGAAGGCGTTTTCTTCGCAATCAGAAAAATGAACAAGATTATTCCAGTGCACAAAAAAAGACAAAAACTACTGCCAACAGCCTAGATAATAAAGATCCTCCTTGAAGCTCAAGATCTGCTCACTGGATACCAGCATGGAACAGGAACAACAAACCAACAAGTACAGCAGCTTTAAGCTGAAAGGTGTCTCTCCCCTCAATTAAATTCCTGGTCTAAACACATACCAAGGTACATAAAAAATCTGGCTGAAGAAGATGAGCATACCCCTGGAAATAAACACAGCTGTCATGAATGTATCGATGGAACGGCTGCATATAGCATCCTCTTGTGGGGAAGAAGTGTATAGTGAGTGAGCTCTTTCTGATGCAGACTTTTAAATTAAAAGAAATACTTACATCTCATCTATGTATATACTTACCTGAAAACTGGTATGGTGTCATTTTATACAAGAAAGCAAAATTTCAGTTTCTAGTAAGCACCAATGATTTTTTAATGATAATCATCATATTTAAAATTTTTACAAGTATAATAAAACAAATTACTGCACATCTGAATTTTATATATTATTGTGGTATTGCTGGACACATTCTTATATATCTTTTTTTTGTATTTGATATATTTTTGTTAACTTTTTTCTAGGGAAGAAAATATTTTATAAACACATGTATTTATTTTTTTTGCAAGAGCAGCGGACAAAATTGATTAAGTCTGGTTTCAAGAAGACTGTTTTTAAGTCTTAAGGTGCTACAGCTTTATTAATCGTTATGTCTATTTATAAAAGAGAGTGTCTGAACAGTTATAGAAGTGACTGTATATTTTAGACAGACGATAAACATTTGTGTACATACATACACAACACTAATAATGTAAATAATTTCAATTCCTTTGGAACAGTATGCTTTTTCTTTCTAGATTAATTGAGAGTAATCTATATTTTAATCGGTCCTTGATTGCCCAGTTGAAGGGATTCATATTGCAACTAGTAACATAACATTCGGTGCGCTTCAGGGTTCTTACCTTTCACCCTCTCTCATCTTATTCTCCCCTGTTTTAGCTTGGCAAATTTGACTTTCACAGTACTATTAAGCACCAGAATCTAAAGAAGGTTTAAACAGCAAAGGACTTAGGGCAAAGGATAAAAAAATTACATTCAAACAGCTTGTTGACTATTTAGTTCGTAAGGTTTTGAGATGAGAAATGATAATGATGTTCAAATGCACAAATCACATTTATGCAATTCGGCTAAAATAAAATCATTGATTATATTGAAGTTATTCAACCAGAAAATCTTAAATACCAATATCCTTGATACCACAGCATGATTTTTAACAAAGTATTGTTACTATTACTTTTTCTTATTAACATTCGTGTCCATCCCACACCGACTGCGAAATGCCAGTGTAATGCCTAATTGACGCTTTGATGGCCGTTAATCTTATTCTCTGCCATAATAAGACGCCCTAAACAGTCGAAACGTCCTTTGATCTTACTACTCCAGCTATAAATGTCCTCGAAACTGATCTTGATTTGGCGACGCATAATTTTAATATTAATGCTAATGCCGGCCGTTTTTTATGATATTTGTTTTCTTAATTATTATAATGATAACGTTGGTTGCTGGGCGCAGCTCATAAACCCGCGATCGAAAACGAAACTAAGGCCAATCACTGCTCTAATTGCAAGTCTTTGCATATCTAAAGTTAATTCATCATCCTCGTGGTTTTCAAAGTGTTAATTATACTATATTAAGTCATAAATCATTCGCGTGGGCACATAAGCAAATAAAAAATGTATATTGAGCTATCAATTTTTATTTACACACAGGAAGTTTTTTTTTGTTTTTTGAAAGAACACTCGCAAGCTCGTTGGAATGCTACGTTTAGAAACCTAATAAAGCCATCCTGTCAATTTTGTCTAATTTTATTATTGGAGAATTCCATTCACGTCTGCTTTTACTTGCAGATGAGAGTATATGCATTCATGAGTAATGTCTTACATATTCATGGCAATAATTTGTGTTGGTACACTACATGCAGTTATATCTATGACGGAATACTAATAAGCGCATTAAGTAATATTATTTTAAGTATGTATAGTATGTACAAGTTGCTAAATTTTTGTTGAATATTAAAATTATCTTCGAGGATGTTAGATTCAAGGAAGTCACACTTCCAAGTGTTTAGATTTTAATTAACCTACAAACAATCCAAATAATTAGTTATTATAAAATTTATTATGGTTTAATATAATTCATTTTTAAGTTTTTCTAGGGCGTTCCCATTTGACAATCACGTCCGGGAAATAGTCGCCAAAGGCGTGGTGCAGGGTGTGTATTTAATATTTCACTTCACATATTTTTCTCTGAAAGTAAACGACCTTTGTTAAAAACAAAAAAAAGTGCGGTCGTTAGAATTTAATTTATAAAACAAATACTCAAAAGTAAAATTTACGACGTAAAAATAATGATAATAATCAATTTTATTTATTAAAGTAGCCATGAACAACGACACCTAACGATGTTTTAAGTAATTTATCTATTAATTAATGGTTTTGAGCACTGTAGATCAAACAGATCAATAAAGCTGGCAGGATAATGAACCGTTTGATTTATCGGCCTACCTACTAACGCCTGAACATTTAGACATAATTATAGAAAATTGATTTTGTTATGACACTTTTAAAAGTGCATTTTGCCACCCACGTTTTTGCCTCGTTAAGGCAACTCACGAAATCACTTTAAAACAAACGTGCTAACTGTTATTAATGCCCAATTATTAGATCTAAGTGGCATTAATTTAAATACCTGATATTATTGCAGAAAAGCTGTAAATTTTAATGGTTTTAAGCAAATAATAACAAATTTGTTTAACGATCAAAGTTCGTGATTTCGTGAGGTGAATATTATAGATAAAACTGTTGTTAAACTTAATTTGACGTATTTATTACAAATTACAAAAATGGTCGCAGCCTTAGGCCTTGAGGTACACCTCAAACACATATAAAAATGATCGATAATGTTTATTTTTTTATTGTGACAGATCTTCAAGAGCCAATAAAAGCGCGTTCAATGTCAACGTAACAGGCGAGTCAAGTATTTGTGGATGAGGTCTTTTAATGATGGTAATATGATTTGATATAGACAGCGAGGTGTACATGAGACGAGATAATGTTAGCAATCCATTATGTAAATGACACCACAATAGACCATAAAATGTTACACTTTCAATTTCCTATTACGTTTACACATACTAGAACTGCTGACCACACCAAGAGGGCAGTGACGTTCGTAGGTATTTTCTTCGGACCTTTACTAACTGGTAAATAGATTACTTAATCAACACAAACCAATTTGTTCCGCCGCTGAGTTTCTATACAACTTGCACGAAGTAAGTCATGGTTATATGACCTTGGTATTTCAATCAGATAGTATTATTAATATTTCAAATCACAACGACAGATTATTTTTATTGTTTTGTATACAGTTTTTCACGTAAAACTTTGTTTATTGTAACGTTACCGCATATTTCATAGTAGCACTATTGCAACTTAACTTTTTGTTCCTTCAACAGATGTTTTATTTTAATTGTTTTGTAGGCAGTTTCTCTTTATTGTATGGTATTTTGCCATTAACATTGCGCAAAGTGCCGCTGAACGCCAAATTTGTAAGGAATAGAGACTCACCTTAGCCTAGTCCAAACGATTTTTGCATAAACAATATGGTTTGAAAAACTTGTGCAAAAAAACAACGAAAGGTTAAGCTTCTATGGTAAATCAATCTAAATTAACATATTAAATATTTAATTGCTCTAATCTACTAAATTAACACAATAAATCAAAAGCTTTTTGTGTAAATATAAACACCCAAACGCTCTGGTTTTGAATACATTATGTTATAAAAGTCAGCCAGATCTTCAATGCCAATCGGTGATTCATGAGGTGTCAAAATCCGGAGCAAATGTCAACATTTACATACAAATTGAACATAAAAGTGGGAATTACTTAATTTCTTTATCTATGGATCATATCTCGACCTATAAAAGTAACTAAGAGACAATTTAATCCAGAATGCATAAATATCGATCACGTTCAATGATGTTGAACTAAAGGTAAGCTGGAATGAATGCAAAATGAATTTCTTATGTAAATTGTTTTATTCAATGCAGAAATGCATTTTACATACAGGCGATTGATCTTGCAACTGCTCAATTAAATAGTTCTTGGGTTTCCAGACACATGTCAGCATAATTTTTACCAAGTAAGCGATTGTTATTTCGCTAATCGATTTAGGTTAGATTTGAATTGAGATTACTTCAAATCCAATTTAAATTCATACATTTAACAATGATTTAGTTACTTTTATCATTGCGTTCCTGGTTTATATAAGTTTGTTGCTGCGGTTGTAATGATTTATAATCCCTTTTCTGCCATTTCTATTTCATGGATGGAACTTTTTCTATTTCTGCTTTTAATTTATCTTGCGTTATTACAGATACAAATTAAAAAAAATTATGTATTTAGAAATATAAAAATTCTAGTTTGAAATTTTAACCCGTGCGGGGTTTCTAGTCCCCCAGCGGGCGCCTCCCGAGGTGGACCAAAACTAGTTGTGGCATTGGGCCTGCGACCTATTACATGTAAAAAAGCAGAAGTGCAAAAAACCCAACACATACGCCTCGGAAAAAGGACGGGATTACAGACGACGACTACAGCATGGAAAAGGATTGATGAATTGTGGTACATGGAACGTACAGGGTTGCTCAGGAAAG
>JAUIMW010001188.1:0-13365 GCA_033557785.1 Enochrus cinctus
ATCAATGAGTTAGAGAATGCTGGTGGTCTCACTTGAGGAAAAACAGAAGACAATTGAGCAGTATTCGAGACGAAATATCCGCGTATTTGGTATCGAAGAGAAGCCAAACAAAGATGTCTATGATACGGTAGTCAACGCGCAACAGCGAATTGGACTGTTAAAGGAAGTAATGCACAGATTTAAACTTTCCAATAAGGAGGACTAACAAAGGTAAAATTTGTGTGAAAAACAAGGGTGCCTTATTGAAATTTGAAACTAAAGCTGATTTAAATAATTATACTTCACTCTGAATAAATAAAAGAGTGCCATCAAAAATTTTAGGTAAATTAGAAATACGTAGAAGACAGTGCACCTGGAGGACATTCCATGTCCCCCAGACCCTCTGGTGATCCTTTTTTGTATTGCTTTTTTACTCGGTAAACTAGGTTTTTCGTATTAGTTCGTTTAACTTAGATAAATTAGAAGTACCATCAAGAATTTTAGGTAAATTATAAATACGTAGACTTTTAATTTATCTAAGTTAAACCAACACATACGAAAAACGTAGTTTGCGGAGTACCTGGGGGACATTCCATGCCCCCCAGACCCCCTGGTGGTCCCTTTTTGCATTGTTTTTACTCTGTCGCAATAAAGAGATACAATGTCCCCCAGGTGCTCGGTAAACTACGTTTTTCGTATTCGTTGGTCTAACTCAGATAAATTAGAAGTACCATCAAGAATTTTAGGTAAATTAGAAATACGTAGACTTTTAATTTATTTAAGTGAAACCAACGAATACGAAAAACGTTGTTTGCCGAGTACTTGGTGGACATTCCATGTCCCCCAGACCCCCTAGTAGTCTCTTTTATTTTTGAAAAATAAAACATGGAATGTCCCCCAGGTACTCGGCAAACTACATTTTTCATATTCGTTGGTTTAACTTAGATAAATTAAAAGTCTACGTAGTTCTTATTTACTTAAAATTCTTGATGGTACTTACGTAGTTTACCGAGTAACTGGGGGACATTCCATGTCTTTCTTTTATTTTTGAAAGTCAGTTAACATCCCTTTATTGCAACAGAGTAAAAAACAACGCAAAAAAGGACCACCAGGGGTCTGGAGGACATGGAAAGTACTCCAGATGCACTGTCTTCTACGTATTTCTAGTTTACTTAAAATTCCTAATAGTATTATAAATTTCTAAAATATAGTCTAAGTTAAATAGATAATGCTCTGGGTTTAATTAACACATATTTGGAGGGACTATATAATGCCTCCACGAAATACTGCCTATAAATATATCCATCAAAATCGTCGGCATTATTATTTGGTCGTAGTATCCTCACTATTATACAGGTGAATATAGGAAATGAACCTATTCCGATCAAGCCGAGTGCTAACAGTCTGGGAGTGATTCTAGACTCAAATCTTCGTTTTAGGGAACAAGTGTCTGGACTACTGCACACTGGATATGCTACACTTGAAACGTTGTACGCCAGTAGACATTTACTCAATAAGAATTATAAAATTAATTTAAAAATGAATTACTGTGATACTATCTATGGTAAATCTGTTGATGTTAGGACGGCTGATCTAATTGAGAAACTGTATATCACATACTTTAGGATGGTGTGGTCAATTTCATAAGATTTTAAACAAACGCACTAGAATAGATATTCACAACTTGTATCTAAGGAAAAGAAATAATATATACATTCCCAGTCACAGAACTGAAATCAGAACTGAAATCATTCCACTACAGAATTTGTAGTTTGATTAATAAACTTCCTTTTAATTTTTTCTCCAACAGTAAATAGCTTTTCAAACGTGAAGTTAGGCAGCTAATATTAAATAATAAATATGGTTTGTAATTATGATATGGCAGATATGGGTATCAGACATCCTCTGTAGGAGCAGTCTGTAACTGATGCCTTTGACCGACCTCTGCTATGAACAATTTTACGTGTATTTTTTTGTGTGTGTAATTTTCAATTTTACAAACTGTATTTTTGTATACATGGCATTACTATTAATGTATTTCTATATTTAGTATTATTGTTATTATTTGTATTAAAACTTTAATCTACCAAATCATTTAACATTAACGAATGTAAATATTTTTTTTCTTCGTTAGTCAATAAACTGATTATTTATTTATTTATCTATACTTCCTTTTGTGTAAAAGGTAAGTACTTGTCTCTTTTCTCTGTTTAATTTTAATGCATCATTTCAAACCCATTTTTTGCTTCATCTATTACGGTTTTGGTCTCAAAATGGTCAATATTGACCCCTGTGAGATACCTTCTTCTATTTTTTTCCATTGTGATGTTGTTTTGTTTCAAACTTTTGACAGCACTGGTAACACTGATATTGGTCTGAAGCTATTTCCATCGTTTATATTTCCTTTCTTATATATAAGAGTTGGAAAGATGCCTTCACTAATACATTTATTTCTGACGTAACAGAGTTGATTCACGATATCTTTTAGCAGAGTTGTTGAAAAACAATATATGTCCTTTGTAGTCTTCTTTAATTTTGTTACCTCTGTAAATGTGTACATAGCATCCAGCTAATTTTTCATTTTTACAAATTCATCATTTTCCAACTTTTCTTTTTTTGAGTGTTTCCATTTCCTCACTTACACTTCTGGAAAAACTTCTCATTAAGATATTGTTGAATATGCTGAAACTTTCTGGAGCTGTAAGTTCCAATTTAAGAGTCAACCCTAGCGACGTCAAAAATAAAACTTTAACAAACGTACCCCTTACGTTTCCATTCCTACCTTCCTCTCAAGTGATTGTAATAAAAATGCGCCAAATATATATAATATGAGTAGGCAAGACTGTTCCCCCACTACTTGGAGGTTTTGCGAGAAGTAAATGTATTAAGTACTTGGATGCAAATTATTCTTCTCAGTGTTTATCTCTGCTTGGAGGGATGTGTAGCTATATAAAATTTGTTTCACGTTCGTACAATATAATTGGTACTGCATCTGTGTCTTTTTTTGGCTAAAATATATTTTTACATAAAAATTATACCCCGTTTTTAATCATAAAAGTTTTTGACCCTGATCTTTCATTACATATTTCTTTAGTAAATTCAGAGTAAATCCGTTTGAAAGTGTATAAAATCCGTATATTTTGTCATCAAAACTGTTTATAATGCTATAATATTGCAAATATAGGAAAACACCGACCCTCTTTGATTGTTATCTCTTTTAAAAGTGCTAGTACTGGTTTTTATATAATTTTTATTTGCGCCTATACCAATTATACTAAAAAAATAACACGCCAACAAATTATATACAACACAGTCAGTGATTGAAATTTTTTTTGAAGACTTGTACTAGTGCCATTTAAATAGTTATTTTTGTGAATCATAAAAGCCCTTCTTATAACGGATAGAGTATAGAAAAAGATACGCACGTTATTTTAAAAAAAAACATTACAGTAAGAAATGTGCATTGTTTTGGCTAACAAGACACACTGTCGTCCCAAAGGGTGATATATGTAAACTTAAGGATTCGCTTTAACGAATCTCGAGTAGCGAAGCTGCGAGTGTCAAAGGCCAAATTTTAAGAAGAATATATAATGTAAAAGATTGACAAACATACAAACTATATTTGTGTTTTATATGCCAAAACAGTTTGATTATGTGCGCTGTTTTTACTTTTGTCAATCTTTAACATTATATATTCTTCTAAAATTTGGCCATCGACACACAAATAAATAATTTTTATGTTTTTCAACCTATAAAATTATATATTCTTCTTAAAATTTGACCCTTGACACTCGCAGCTTCGCTGCTCGCCGGCATTCGCTAAAGCGAATCCTTAAGTTTTTATGTATTGCACTTCGAGACAACAGTGTGTTTTGATTGCCAAAACAATGCACATTTCTTACTGTAATATATTTTGTTTGCTAAAATAATGTACGTGTCTTATTCCAGTTTGTTTTGTTTGTTTAATAACGCACATATGTAACTCTAATGCACTTTGTTTTTCAAAACAAAGCAAGTATCTTACTTTATACTTTATCCGCTATAAAAAGGGCCAAGCTTGCGCATGGTAGCCCAACTTTTTAAAGCGATTCATGTCTGAGGAAAGTTTAACATACTTAGAGGAATATGAATCAAATTAATCTAGGGCGCTACGACCGACTATTTTTCGAAATAGTAACGGTAATAACAATTTTAATGAACAGTCTTTTATTTTTTTAATTAAGCATTAAGTTAGATAAATGTTAAAATTTCAATAAAAAAAAACATATTGAATACAAAAAAAACGATATCATGATTGTTGATAATGTGGTCAAGTTGCCACATTTTATGTTCCTCTTTAATAACATGTTCCCCGCAATTATTCCACTTTTCTGGAGTAATGAATGATACACCTTCGTTCAAAATTCTTTAATTGTCAATTCTCTTTAAAGTGCTATTGTTGGTTTTCATATAATTACAACAAGATTTCCATTCTTGTACTAAAGCATACTCGAAAAATAACACTCAGAAATTGAAAGAAAATGTTTTGCCAAGACTCTTGTACTGGTACTATTTAAGTACTTTAATGCGGTTATGGTCACCCTTAACTTTCATGAACATTTGGAGGCGTGATTTTTTAAGTGACAAACCAATAAAGGGATAATGGTCCAGCGATCGTGGGCATTACTGACCGTTTTACTCGTATTTTTGTGCATCATAAAAGTCCTTATAACGGATAGAGTATAGTGTCCCTCTTTTATGCGAATGAGTAATCGATGCATGGTCTAAAAATGACGAAGGTAGCATTGAGAATTAAAAAGTGTTGCATTTCCAACATCATTGATTGCACTGAGGAAGATATTTTGAAGATTGAATACAAATATGTTGACTCAAGTGATGATAGTAAACTATAAGAAAATGTCAGTGATGAAAGTGCTGATGAAGATGATGCAACCATTACTTGACGATCAAAAAGGATGATTACGAAGTTCCTGTTTATTTTTGGTTTTTTTTTTGTACTATTTAATTAATAGTTTTCAAGAAAATGCATATTTTTAAAAAATATCTGTGATAAACGAGCAATCCTAGAATGAATATGATAATTTTTGCAGAAATTATTTTGTTATGTAATTAACAATTAAATAAGAATAAAATATAAAAAAAAGTTTAAAATTTTTTAAATTATTTTTACAATTGTATATTTTTAGAAAACGGTTGCGACGTTGCCAGATGACTTTCGTGATTCTGGAGAAAATTTATAGTTTGTATGATTTGCATAAACATGGATAGATGATGCCATAAACGGCCAAAAATTAATTTAAATCTAAATTGTTTTTTACTAATTTCCGTTTTAATGCTCTGACGTCTATGACTTTTATTGAAGCAACCCATAAATAGTTAATTAAGTTTATCATATGCCTGAATCGCTATGTTTCTTGAATTGAATACTGAATTCCAAATAATACTCTCTATCATTTTTTTAGTGATCTCTATTCCACAAACTTCAGAATTTTTATTTTGAGTGTAGGCATTCAAGTTGATGGAGATGATCAATACTCCCCTATCTGGAAAATTGAACGATTCAATTTGGTGTTGTTTGGTCCAATGTTCTATTATGCAGAAGACGTGTACATCAATCGTCTGCAAAATCTCTTGTACTTTGGTTATTTTGTTGGTTAAACATTGCACATTTAAATTAAGTATTTTGTGTATTACCCTTTAAAAATTTTGCACCTACGTGTCATCTCTGGTACTCTTCTAAAAAAAATATAAATCTTACTATTTATTCTTCTGCCCAATTATCTGCACTTCTTTAATACTCATAATCACTTTTTTTTACTCCCAGTCTAAAACAGTTGTTCCATACCTGGTATCTATTTTTTAGTATTCGACTTTTTCATATCATCTCCCATGAAAAGCCACCATTTCTTCTCTTGAGCTGTAAATTTTAAATTTTCCTTTCATTCCTATTATTGCATCTTTTCTTCTCGTGTTTCTCTTTGACTTCCTGCCAATTATCTTTTTTTCAGTGTATAAATCAATGGTGAGATTTATAGCATCATTCGTTATTTGCTTGAGCATAACAAACCAAACAAGAGACGGATTATAGGACTAAGAGACGCAGAGAAAGAAAACATGGAAGTCTGTAATGGAAGGGTACCAGCAGCTATTATACCAGGTAGTTCTTTACAAAATACAGAGTCATCTATTTCAGCAAAATATTTGAGATTTTGTTCTCTTGTGCGGTAATAAGAAATTAAAATTTCTTTTGTTACTAAGTTTCTTTCTTTTAGCAATTTTGTTGGCTGTTCGGTTGGATCAGCTTGGAAATTGGCTCGACGGACGCAAGAGGAAGATACAAATTTTCAGAACTATGCCACAACGTGGAGGAGGATGTATGGAGCTTGGTTACAAAAAGAACACCAGCAAAAATGGATAGAAACCTCGGGAATACAATCGTGCATCAACTATTTCCAGAACACATAACCAGGGAAACCGCTGGAAACTAATGAAGGTGATTTCGCAAGAAAAGCCAGTAATGGTGGTGTGCGTGTGATTTTCCCAACAAAATGGAAGTCGGTAAGGTTAGTACTGGGAATCCTCAAGACTTGCCGAGCTCATGCAGACCCCTCTGCTTGATAAACAGCTGAGGAAAAGGAAAGAACTTGTCACAG
This sequence comes from Enochrus cinctus, assembly GCA_033557785.1. NCBI lineage: Eukaryota > Metazoa > Arthropoda > Insecta > Coleoptera > Hydrophilidae > Enochrus > Enochrus cinctus. The sequence goes on from JAUIMW010001188.1 coordinate 6,633, forward strand.
AAAGTCTCCTAGAAGAAATACAGAACAAAGGGAGACTCTCTAAGAAGCAGCATGGCTTTACCAAGGGGAAATCAACAAATGCTCAAACAGGCTACAAAAAGGCAGTACTAGCGGTTACACTAAAGGTCTTGAAGTAGCTCCAAAAAAGACTGAATCAGTAATACTAAACGGCAGAAAAAGAGTAGACCCACTGTGTGTTCCACTGCATAAAGCATTCAAGAGAGCTAGTAATAGTTCTTCCACTACTACGCCTGGCTGTGAACTTCTCAACGGAAAATCTTATAACTGCAATGATACTCAGCAGGGGAATTGATCAAGCCGGTGTTTACTAAATAAGAAGAAGAAGAGCTGGTGCAGTACAATAAGGAAATGGATAAAAGATTGTTTGGGTTCACCACTGTCGTCCTACGAAAGTTAGCGTATCAACTGAGGGAATGGTAAAGCTCACAGTTTTGATCACAATAAAGAGATAGCTGATCTAAATGCGTAAAAGCGTCACAATGACTTATAGATACGAAAGCCAGACGCTATATCTACAGCTCGAGCGATGAGCTTCAACAAACTGGCTGTGGATAAATTTTATGCCTAACTTGAGGAAGTGTACGAGATATATAATCTATAATTGCAATGAGACTGGTACATCATGCGTTTCCAAAACAAAAAGCAACATTATTGGGAAGAAAATAGGTAGGCTCGCTTTCCTTAGCAGAACAAGGGCAGACGTTTACGGCAGAGGTATGTTTTAATGCAGCTGAATCATACATACCTCTCATACTTATATTTCTTCAACAGAGAACGAAGCAAGAGTTACTAGATCAAGCACCTCCAGGGACTACAGCAGAATGCAACGATCGAGGTTGGATGACCACTGAGACGTTCATGACTTGGTTCCAACGATTTGTCAAGTCTTCTGGAGCGTCAATAACTAGCCTTGTCTTTCAAATAAGTGAAATATTTGCACATGCTTTTATTTAAGCTGTCCACAATGTCCACAACTTCACTGACGCAGATCTCACCTGCAAGAACAACGGTCGTGCCGTTAACAAACAAAGAGCCTGAAACTACTTCTATACGTGTCAAAATCTAGTATCAACTTCCTCCTTCTCTTGAAGAGAACCCACCTGAACCATTTTTGTCTGCAGCTGCACCCTTTTTACAGAGAACTTCTATCTTAGAGCCTCTGCCTCGCTATCTACACAAAACGAAGACTGCCAAATCCGATCTTCAATTTGAAAAGTATGTTAAGATTTAACAACTCCTTCGAGAATGCTTCGCCAAACAACATTCTCCCGATCCCAAGAGCCGAACCAAGAACTCAAATAAGGAAAAATTATCGCAGAGGAAAATCTGCTGTTCTAACTTCAACCCCTTACAAAAACAAGTTAAACGAACGAGGACATCTTAAACGAATGAAGAGGTGTTTAAATCCCAATGTCTCCAAGTTAAAAAAAAAACAAGAAACAGAAGACCAAAAAGGTTCATTCTGATGTAAAAAATGCAGAGAGGACAACACTTATTTTGGGCTCATACAGCCTGTGCTGGTGTTGACGACGAAAATGCAGAAGAAATCCACATCTGTTTATATTGTGAAACAAAATTATTATGTACCTTGTACTTATCTTCTTAAATTCTGATTTTTCTTTTTCAGGCACTCCAAACACACTTACTCCCTGTACTACATGGTCCGCCAGATGCCAGTTTGTTGTTGTTGCTTCATAATTATGGAAAAATACGTCGACACACATATTGTCAATTGATAAATTAAAATATGTTGGTCCAGTCTCTTGAACCTTCACAACCTTCACAAACCAAAAGTGATTTTTTTGTATTGCCAATATCATGTCCTCCATTGCCCGATCATTTTTTGCACCTAATAAAGGTCTGTTTTCTAAAATTACCATTTTCAGAACAAACTTTGAATATACAAATTCTCTGCGAATATCAATTGGTGGTTTTCTAGCCTCAACATGTAAGGCTGGTAACGGAGTTGATCAGATTTTAAATTCTTTCTAGGTCCTGATTTTAAGAAAAGCCACACTTTTGGTGTAACGATTTGTGGCTGTGCTGTTGATGGCTGTTGAACAGTGGTGAATCCTGATGTTGAGTGTCTCAAGTTATTTGGAGTAGAAGAAGCAAAAAGATCATAAGATCTCCAGAACAAAGAAAGAGAGAAGAAATCGCAAGTAGCAGTAGCACAGGAAGACCAACAGGTGAACCGGCTATAAACGACATAGGGGAGATGGAAGAGCTAAAGGAAAAGTTCAAGGAATTGATTAAAAAGATGGAGGACAGCATGAAGGGGATTAAACAGGAAATCAAAGAAATGAAGGAAGAGTTGGAAAAAAAGGTGGATTGGTGGAAGAAGAAGAAAATCCTCACTAATAGAATAGCAACACTTGAATGGAAGGCAGAAAAAGATGAAAGAACAAGAAAAGAAATAACATTATAATAAAAGGCCTTAATTTGAAACAAAAAACTGGAGCTGGGAGTGAGCTGTGATGTTAGGGAGATAACAACTATGTTTTTAGACAAACACAACATCATGGCATCAAGGAATAAGTTAAAGAACACAAGAGTATATATAGATAACGATCTCACATGGGAAGAAAGGCCAATTCAGAAAGAAAACGGAAAAAGAATGATAGACTTCTGTACAATGTACAACATGGTAATTACAAATATGTTTTTTGATCACAGGAACATACACAAATACATAAGAGAGGTTAAGAGCCACAACGAAGTGAGAAATACAGTTCGGATTATATCAGCAACCAATAATAAGAACGGAGGAAGCAAATGAAGAAGTCACAAGATTTGAACTTAATGAAGCAATAAAAGAAATACTGAGTACTGAGAATACTGACTCTTGAGTACTGTAATGAAGTTGCTGGAATAGATTATTGATGCAAAAATTAGACCAACAAATGAAGAGACAATGGAAGAGGAGCAAAGTGGATTCAGAAGGGGAAGAGGTTTACAAGACCATATTTTCACAGTAAAAGAAAAGAACGACAAAGTATACCTGACTTTCATTGATCATAATCACTAGCCATTTACGACAACAAAATAAGCAAAACCAAGGTCATGACGATAGGTCACAACTTACAATTGAATATAGCCGTAGACAACACAGAAACAGAGCAGGTAGCTAACTACAAGCACCTGGATGTAGAATTAGCAGCAGACGGCGGACAAGAGGTGGAAATTAACCAACGAATTGAAAAGCCCATGAAACTGTACTATGGTGGGACCTTCATCAACAAAAGAGAGATCTCAAAATAGACCAAGATAAAAATATATCGATCCATATTTAGACCTGTGCTGACGTTTGGCTGTGAGACATGGATATTGAACAGGAAGAACGAAAGTAGGATCTCAGCAGTACTTAAGAAGAGTGCTGCGAGCTACTCAAGGCTACATTCTGGGGCCACTTTTATTCTCAATTTATATCTTGCAGCTATCTACCTGCCTAAGAACATGCATGTTACAAATGTAGGCAAAATTCCTATTTGTTTATGTTTCCCATAAACTACCTGAAGTTAGATGGTAGAGTTTGAAATATTATATCAGGAATTATGTGCGTTGTTTCACAAAACACAAAAATGTGATTACGCGATGGCATGCAGTGAAAACGTACAGACAAACTATAAAACCAATGCTTGCTCTTTGATGACGCAGATGGGACACGCAAACCAAACTCAATTGATCAATTGTTGAATCATTTACGCGTAAAAATGCACTCTTGAAATAATGCCAACGTTTCATAAGCACCCTGAATCCATTCACTCCAGTGAAGTTAATAAATTGAGTTAATTTATGTAGAACTGGTGGTCAATTTCATATATTGAACATCGATAGAATTTTTCGTTGCGCCCACACGTCGAGACCGAATAAATGAATGCTCTCTACAAAATTAGAGGCGGTCGATGCTTACACTAAATCTGCCGCGTTCGATTGGCACATAAACTTCCGATATCCGACAGGTACTATTCAATATTTACGGAAATAGTAGATAGGAATATCGGAAACTAATAGAGACCGTACATAACGGACGATAGGGACGGCAACTAGGGCAAATCTCTAAACTTATATTAAAATATAATTAATGCCCTGGCAGTGGCAATAACGGGTCTCAACACGACTATTTGCACGTTTAGCGGCATTGTTTAACAAACAGGGCCCGTGTAGTTTGATATTCTACGGCGATAAGGCTAACTGATGAAAATGGCGACCTATTAGGTTGCGTGTCATTGTACACTTCGGACGGGGCTGGTTTTGCACTTGCACGTGATTCAAAGCGATAACGTTCCTGAGATTTGGGATGAGCTGGATTTGGGAATTTGGGTGCCTCTTGAAAATTATTGGATGAAAGGTTAAAACACACCTCCAGTTATCAATTACGAATATTGGGTGTTTTCCATTAATTGATGAAATCTGCAGAATTCACCCATATCCTATTTAATGAAAGAAGGGGGTTGTATTGATAAGATAATAAATACAAAGTAATACGTATAGATAATTTAATAAAAGATCCAAACATAAAAAAAGCTAAGGGTGTATTCCGAGGCTCTTTCTGCAAATTTTTCTTGCGTATAAATTAAAATTAGGAGCAGAAATTTTATTCAAAGCGAAGTTTATGTACACGCACACACCGAAAGAGAAAACTCCGGGCTTTCATCGCGAAACTTTAGACTTTTAATAGCTTCCAGAAATTCATTGTGCTTCGAAACTTCCCAGTTTTATTTTCATACGTATAATTATCTGACCTAAGAGTTGACGGCAAAAGTTCATCCCAATTGTTGTTTACAAATATTATTAATGCCATTAGATCTTCTTGTTCGCCTCTCGAGATCGATAATTTGTATTTATTGTATAATTAAGTCCTTTCCTGGAATAATTAGATAATACCTTAAGAGTATTTCGTTTAGAAACGTGCCTCCTTCAGAGGAATTTAATTTATTTTATGTTTCTTTTTCTTAAATGAAAGACGATACTTTACACACGAATTTTGGGCATTAAATTTGGCTCTAAATAAGTACATGCTAGTGACGTTTCAAAGCGTTAATAGCGGTTTTAGGGCTAATTACTAGGTCATAAAATTAACCTATAATTTAAAGTGTTAATAATGAACCTCGTCCAGTGGAGACCCATGTTTTGCGCTGGAAGCGGTCGGCCTACAGTCCTAATTTACAAAGTCTGTGACAAAATTTCATAACATATTTTTAATGCCTAGAGTTGAAGAGGGTTTGTGTAGATCGGCACTTATTTAGGAAAGTTTTTTAAGGGAAAGGTTCTCATTGAAAAATTAAAACACACCTCTGGCAAAAAAGAGCCGGCCGCATATTTCTGCTAAGGGAAAATGGAATGATAAAGGTTATCCTCAAATAATCCCTCGGTTCGCGCGCAAATAATAACGGGGATGGACGCGGTTTACAATTGACTCGAGTTGACAACGATCACCCCTCGAGTTTTTGGGGCGCCGGGTGGGGACCGGGGCGAACAAATACCCGGCTGTTTGCACCAGCGATGATGCTGTGGGGAGAGAAAGAGATGTTTGACATTTTCTTTATTCACACTAACAAATGACTTGAAAATAAACCGACCTCCTTAAAAGAGCAATGCATTTATCACTCATATTTTTTTGCTTTGCTTTTCTTATGAAGAAATTTACATTTAGTGCTTTAATGCAGTCACTGGAGAAAGTTTGCTTTATAGATAACTTTTTGCTGTTGTGTCTTTTCGCATCCATCATGCTATTTACTTGGATACTGAAACGTACAAAACGTGCAGAAATTTCCTATTTCTTTTCGCTTCATAACCGTATTGGTTGAATGATCGTTATTTCAAAGGGTAAGTTAACACAAAAATTTAAACGTAGTCTAAGCAAGAATGAAATAGTTTGGAAGTTATATTTAAGTTGACCTCCGTAGTTGTAAACTTGGCGGATAGTTTCATGAGAGTTTCGCCTTTGGAACGGCCAACTACACCTGTCCCAAGCAACAATCGCTCAGAAGCAGGGCGAATAAACTTGGAAATCAAATTGTACGTAGATTCGGAGACCCGTCTGACGATGTCAAATGCACGTGGCACCAAACCGACGTGTTCGTCATCTAATATGCATATACACTGAGGTATATAGGACGGACTCTGTCCCTCAATTTCATGCATTATTCCGGACAAGACAACAGTCATGGTTGGCACGGCATCGGCACACACCATCTGCACTGGCTTCTATCATGGAAATTTGCACCGTTTTGTTACTCTGGATAAACCTACAGTTGTTCCACAGATTTTGCATGCAAACAACATTCTACGATTTCCACGCTTATTCAATTTTGTAAATTATCTGCCTTTTAATCCGTTCTCACTTTATATATTTAAATAATATCATTCACGCACACACACACATTCTAAAATAAATTTAAAACAGTTTTAGTGACTCTAGTTACTCTACCAGAAACCAACATTAAAACTCTTAATTGATAGTGGATCATCTAAGCCGTTTTTAAATGCAATAATAACCACCAAACACTATGCCAAATATGTTAAACGTGAACCTATGAAGAAATAAGTGACACAAAAAAAATTTATGAAAGCAATACCTCAAATACACTAGAATTTACTCAATTTGTGCAATAAAGAAGGGAAAGAATTACTACAATGGACAGAAGATAACGGATGGAGAATATTAAATGGAACTTCTGAGGCAGACAAAGAGGGTCATTTCACATTT